>JAFEMH010004719.1:0-122500 GCA_022495995.1 Adenophora triphylla var. japonica
TTACCGACGGAATTAATTCCGCCGGTGAATTAATGGTTTCAATGACGGAAAATTCCGCCGCTATATTAATTTAATTTAATTAAATTTTCATTTCAAATGGAAATTTCCGTCGCCGTAATAAAAATTAATTTAATTAAATTAATTTCGTGAAATTTCCGTCGCCGTAATAAAATTTAAATTAAAATTAAATTATTTCGGCGGAATTTACCGTCGCTGAAATTATTTAATTTTAATTTAACTTTTATTACAGCGACGGAAATTTCCGCCCGAAATTAAAAATTAAATAAAAATTAAATGATTATAGCGGCGGAAATTCCGTCCGAAATTAATTTATTTAATTAATTTTAATTTCAAGATAATTTCAAATGACGGAAAATTCCGTCGCCGATTCTCGAAATAAATTTAAAAAATAATTTAAAATATCAATAAACCAAAATTTTTTGTACCTGATATAACATTTCAATTTATAAAACTAAAACTATAAAAACTAAAATTCAAATATCAGCGTACCAAATAAAAACTAAATACCACCGTACCAATTCGGGAGGGGGGAGGGGGAGAGGGGGAGAGGGGGGAGGGGAGGAGGGGGGAGAGGGGGGAGGGGGGAGAGGGGAGAGGGGCTGTGAATGTGTGCCCAAAATTTTTGTTTATTGGAATTCACGCGGGTTTGAAGACATCCGAGTTATTTGAAAAACGGAGTCGCCACGCCATTTTGATTACCTCAAAACTTTGAAAAAAAGGTTTTATGGGTTCTGAGGTTAAGTTACCCCTCAAAGTTCAACGCTTCGCGTTCACTCCAAAGTGCGTTGCACGAGCAAGTCTCCCTAGATTTCATTAATCGTGGTTTGCTTAAGTGCTTTCTTTGTGTGCATGTGTTTGAAAATAAAAAGGGGGATGTCCCGTTATCTTCCTGACGTTGACAAAACCATTTTGTCAGGGTTGTCGCCGATTCCTTTGAATTTATGGACAGTGGATTATGCATCCCGTCCTCATCTTATGACTTATGATCAACGCATTTAAACCTCGTGGACCCTAGACTTGCGTGATCGAGAGAATGACTCCTCTTTTGGGTCAAAGATGAGGTTCTCTTAGGAAGGAATGTCCTTAGCTCCATCAATCCTACGCTTTAAGACGGTCGAGCTCGTATGAGGCTTCTATACTCATTCTTAAGCGATAATCGGAGACATAGGAGTTCAAGGTTATCCTTTCCTAAAGAAATCATGAACCTTTAATGGAAGGAACGAAGCAAAGATGAGAACTTTTACAACCGGTCCGCTCTGCTCCAAGGTTAGGGGGAAAAGGGAATGCATGATAAAAAAATGACTCTTTAATGAAAAAGATGACATTTTTAGGTCGCAAATGATGCTTTTTGATCGGAAGAAATGATCTTTATGCAAATGATGCATAAAGATTACCTGATTTTTATGCAAAGGATGCATCAAAAGGGATTTGATGCAAAGGATGCATTTTATTAAAAGATTTGATCTTTATATGCAAATGATGCATAAAGATAACATTTTTATTGAAAAAATGGGGGTTTTAGGCGCAGCTGACGCACCTTTTATGAAAAAGACTACATTTTGGCGACAAATGAGGTCTTAACGCATGAAAAAGGGGAAGTGGATTATAAAGATATGATCTTTAATCTACCAAGTCCCAAGCAATATAAAGACAATGCAATGAACAATTTATAATGCAATTAGATGCAAAGGTAGGCGCAAGGAGGTTACCAATCGTTTTCGATTCTATCTGGACTGCTGGAGCTTGGAGGAGGTTGGTCTTGGACCTTCAAGGAGGAGGGAGATGGCTTCGAGCTTCTTCTTCACCTTCTTGAACCTTCAAAGGGATTCTTCACGTCGTGGGAGGCCGGTCAAGCTGCCGGTGTGTGCGTGACTCCGCTGGTGCTCGCCATGTTGTTGCTGACAAGTGAAACGGGTAGAGGAGGGCTCTACGATGTGAGCGCCCGATAAGGCTAATGAAGCCGTGCGGCCACGTTGTGCTCTTTCGCAAAATGAGGCCGCGGCATTATCCACAATGACTCGCATTCTAGAACCATGCAAGGTGGCATCATTCTAGAAGCCTCTCCCTAATTAAGAAAAACGTGCTTTCTTAATTAGTAGGTCTGCCGTCTACAAAGGAAGCCATAATTTACCGAAATGCTCAATTTGGACTGCTGCCTGCAGACATTTCTCTAACACCAGGAAGGTCCGGGGAATTACCGGGAAAAGGATCCGATCTACCAAATGTCGGGAAAATTAACCTGAAGGCATGAGCCGATTTGGGTATCTCATGCAGGCCCCGTGAACGTAGTTCTACTCGCTAAGGCGAGCGGGTCAGTTGGCTGATAGTGTGATCCGATCTCGCGAATGCAAGGTGCCGAGACGGATTGGGAGACCAAGGTTGTCGCGTCGAGTGGCCTGAACCTTTTTGGGAAGGCTACCTACGTATCCCGAGGAATCAAGCCAGCCAGAAGTTCGGAATTAGGGTCCTCTCGGGGGAGGAAGAAGAGAAACTCGGTCTCTCACGGGGAAAGGTCAGGCAGTGACCCATTCCTAGAAGTCAAGCACCATCCTACTGGGATATGCTAGAGTGACCAAGGTGGCTATTCGCTGACATCTCGAACCTCTTTGAGGGGCCGCTATCACCGAGGAGTGACAAAGAAACAATTCATGCGATAGGGTGACCAAAGTGGTCGAATGGTCAGACCTTTATAAAAGGCTACCTACGTATCCTTGAGGAATCAAGCTCAGATCGTAGTTCAAGCATCACTAGATAGCTAGGAACGGCTGTTCAGGATCCTTGAGATTTTGACAATCCGAGGCCGTCACCCGATTTGGACAATTACCGGAGGATGTCACCTCGATTGACAATTACTCTGGAGGATGTCACCCGATTAAAGTTTCGACACTACTCTGCATTCGTCACTATTCGCATAAAGGGCCGTACAAGTTTCGCCACTCCGACTTGGAATGACAATTACCGGAGGGTCACACCGATTTGAAATGACTTGGGAAACTGTCGGAGGTCAGCACCCGATGAGTATATAGTGGTAGAACTTCTGGGACGCTCATCTCTTTATGACGGGAGATAGAGGTAATTTGAAAGGGTCAGAAACTTGAGCGCACACACTATTCGCTGATAGCTGTATCACAAGTTGAAATTGACTGGCATTCGTCACTATTCGCTTGATAGCCGCACAAATTGAAATGACTGGGCATTGACGTCACTATTCGCGGATAGTGGTTGCACAAATTGAAATGACTTCAAGAATTCGTCACTATTCAAGTGATAGTGGTAGCACAAGTTGAAATGACTGTACTGGCCACTATTCGCAACAGTGGTCAGTACAAGCTGTTCACTGCATTCGTCACTATTCGCGGATAGCTGTCGTACAAGTTGCGAAATGACTTGAATGACTCGGGGGCGTACCTCACTATTCGCGTGATAGAGGTAGCACAAGTTGAAATGACTTGGAACAGACTTGGGCATACTCACTATTCAAGTGATGAGGTAGCACAAAATGAAATGACTTCTGGGTACGACTTGGGCGTACTTCACTATTCGCTGACAGAGGTAGCACAAGTTTAGAGTTCCGACAATTCTGTGAGAATATTAGCCATGTGTTATCCTGCTTATGAAACTGAACTAACAGAGGTGCGACTAGGAAAAAAGCTTGATGTTTGGCCAGAGATTTCCTACAGATGTAGATATTTTTCAAAGGGAGGTTATCTCTCGTTAAAAGATATCTGAGACCGTACGCCCAAGTGGAAGGTCCAGGGGCAAAGTTGTAATTTGCGCCGCAGCGAATGAAGCCGCCCTAAGATGAGATGGAGAAAAGAAGCCGTACTAGCCAGAGATCCAGTTTTTCCAGATTATTTAAAATCAGTAACCGAACGGACTCGGGCACTCGTTGCCGCGCCCACTTCACTGAGAGAGAGAAAAGAGAGAGAATTTTCTCAAATTTTTTCAACCCCTTTTTTGCTTCCCTTTGATTTCAAATGGATCCTGTGAGGGCAATCCCATACCAAGGCAAGCGAGGAGAAACATCTCTGCACTGGCCGCGAGAAGAAGGAGGGAAGGAGCTCGAGAGGACTAGAGAGGAAGTATGACTTCCTTACGCCTCCATCTGAGCTTTATCCTAGGGAGAAGGGAGCATAAATCAACAAACCCACATTTTGTTAGGGGTAAGCAATCTTATTCTGGGCTACAAATTCGATTGCTTTTGCTTGATTTTTGAATGATTTAGGCTTCGACTCGAATTATAGGATTTTTCTAGGATTTTCCCAGGATTTTTTGAACGATTTCGAGATGCAATGCAACAACTTGGCGAGGCTGTAAAAAATATGCATGCAATCTATTTGATAGCACCACATGAGAATGACTCTAATTTTTTCTCGCAAAATGAAGTAAGAATGAGAATTATCTTTTAAATATGAGACGTGTGAGTCCCGGCTCTCAGGCTAGGAACTAGGTCAAAATTCTCGATTTTCAATGAGAAAACATGATTTGGGAAGACGAAAATGATTCATGCATGTCATTTTTTTTTTGAAAGGATAATGCTTATGTGCAAAAATTGTGATTTTGTGCTTTAGGAAAGCAATGACGCGTTTCCAAAGTGATGAAAGACACGTTTTTGATGCAAAAATTATGCTAGAAAACTTTTATGAATGCTTTTCTTTTGAAAATATGTGCACTTTTGAATGCATGCATACTTTTGAAATGATATGAAGGACTCGACGCTTTCTTTTGAAGTCTCATTTTGAGAACAAGCTCTAGAGGACCGTCGCCTGAGATAATGGGTCAAGCTGCAGAGTGATGCCGCATTTGAGAGAAGGATAGTGAACTTCTGGGCAAGCCAGCTGTGAAGGCTACACTACTGACGCATTCGTTGCAGAGGCTATCGTCGGGGTGTCCACATCACCTCGAAGAGCAAGTGGCTTTCTGGGTCCAGTGCCCTTTCGAAGTTCCTCGTGACGGACAAGACACATAGCTTTCACCCGAGTCAGGAGAGCCTGACAAAGGCGCTGACTCCCCGCCGATTTCACCGCTATTACGGGCTTATGCCATAGCTCACCGGGAGGTCCGTGGACTTCTGGAGTGGGACCATATTACCGCCGAGGAGTTTCAGGCTTTGGCCGGTGCTTGAGCCGATTCCCAAGGGGCCGGGGACTGGAGACACTCAACGCCGAGGTGGCGGCTGCCTCGCATTTGCATGCATGGCCTAATTTTGCCGTTAATGATGTGACTCGCCACTGTGCCACTCGCTAGAGCATTCATAGCGTGGTCGGTGCTACGCTCACCATTTTCGCTAATTCTCGGGACGATAGTTATGACTTGCCTCCTCGACTCTCTCGGGAGGATGTTGACGATGGGATTGGGACGGTCTCTTGGGGAGTAGGTCGGATCGGGCTGAGCTCTACTGGCCGACATGTACAAAAATGCCTTAACAAGGCCGCTCTGATGGACCGTTTTCTTTTGCGCCTCGAGGCAAGCCTTTCCTTGTCTCTTTTTTTCTTTTATGTCTTGAGACTTTTATGAGAAAATGACCTTTTCGATGTTTTTTTGAAACATGCAAAGCTCCGGTTTTGCGAGGTGATCGGGTTCTTCCCTCGGGAACCGCCACAGAGCGATGTCACCATCTTCCCGCTTATGGTTCGGTCGGAGGGGAGACGCGAGAGATAAATTCACACGGGGAAGACCCTTGATTACCTTTCGACTACAAAACGGTGAGGCCTTGGCCATCATCAATAGGGATGGGCACGACTGAGCGGACTTCTACCCTCAAGGTGCATCCCGCAGATCTTGTCGGGAGATGCTATAGAGGTGACGAGGCGCAGGAGGTGCGGCTCACCTGGCCGACATATGTGATGCTGGCATTTATCTCGGGGGACCGCTTTCGAGGCAAAGACACATGCTCCCCCACTAGACGCCATTACTCCTTCCTCGACCCTCCAAGACGGATGTCATGAAATTTCAGTGGACTGCTCATGGATGAGATTGCTAGGTACTGTGCAAAGTGTGCGCGGCCGCTGTGAGGAGTACTTTCGACATGGACACCCCCTACGCCGTGTTTGCGGAGCAAACACCTCGAGGACGCCTGGGCGTGCAAGCCAGTGAAGCCGGGCGGCCGCTCCGTGGACATGGGAGTGATGAGCCTACCGACCCGCCGATCCCTCCCCGCACATCCGTCCTACGTGGTCCATGGAGTACCGAGGAGGATGAGGATCCCCGTCCCCGGGCGTTGGGGGAGCCCCGCACACCTTGCCGCCCGATAGCACTGTAAGCCAGACTCTGTGGTCTTATTCCTCTTTTTTAGCTTTCAGATTTTCTCGCTTTCTAGCTTTTGCAAATTTCGAGATTTTTCCCGAGATTTTCTTTTCTTTTTCTCAAAGTTCCAAAGACGTACATACGATGTCTGTTGGTCGTGCGTAACAGTGGGTCTGGAAAGACGTTTGCCGATCCTTCGGGGTCAAGAAGCCGGCTCGCGCTACTAAAGGCGTCAACAAGCGTGCAGAGCCTCGTGCGCAAAAGGAGTGCAAATGCTTAAGCGCAAAGATCCTCTTCCTCGGCCGGAGAAGTACTCCATCCAAAGGCCATGCCTCTGGGGCGAGGTCCTACCGGCCGGCATCTTGGAGCAGCCGGGCGGAGTATGAGCACGATGACATCCATTTATCCGATGCGAGCGATCGTGGAGGATGCGATGAGGGAGGCTAGCATTTATGAGCCGAGTAGTGATGAGGAGGACGAAGAATCCGAGGCCTAGGGGCTCTCTAGAGCAGTATTTGGGAACAAAACAAACAATTTACAATTTTTATGCACAACTTGTTTATTTTTTGCTTTATTTGGGCGCCGACGGGGCTAAAACATTGTATTTACGTTTTATTTACTTTTCTAATTCATGCTTTTTAATTTCGTGATATTATCCGAGAGCCCTCAAATACTTTTTCGCTTGGAATTTGGGCCGAAATCGGGGTCAAAATGATTTATAATGGTGTAAGAAATGGGCTTTAATGACTTCTCGGATATGTTTTTGTACATGTTTTTGGTTGAAAAGTGGGGTGAAAACTCCCTTGGCAAGCAACTTGGGCTGCCGTTGCTCAATTTTTTTCCTCGCAGAGGGCTAATGTAGCCGTGCGGCATGGTACGCTCTCAGGGCAAATGTAAGCTACATGGCGCGCAATGCGCCCTGTCTCGAACCGGTTATTTTCTCGAATAAAAGGCAAGGCTCGCCATTTCATTTCATTTTCAACCCAAACTTGTCCCGACTGCTCTCTGCAGCCCATTTTGGACCTAAAGACACCACCTTTGATCATTTACTTATGGATATATCCACAGTTAGATCGCAAAGGGGAAGCTGGACCATTTTCTCGTCCTAGCCTTCAATCTCGCATGAGACACAACTTCCGTAATCACAAGGGGCCGCTTGATTCTTCCTTCAAGATCAAGTCTTTATGGCATTTGGGAGGGATCTCCCGCCCGATTGGGATCTCGTTGAGAGCCGCAAGCAAAGTTTTCGTTGGGACGTCCCGGGAGACATTGCCATCGCTTCTCTTACAACGTAAATTGTCCCAACGCACGAAGACTTCAGAGTCTTGAATGAGGTCCCTAGATCGAGGCTATAGCTATTCACGCTGATACGGAGACGTGCCGCCGCTGCAAGTAGTTTAAAATTTTCCGGCAGATTCCTTTCTGGGAGGTCGAGGGATGACGGTAGCCCTGTGATAGGATTGACCTTTCCGATATCCCGTGCCTGGGTCTCTCCTGGGTTCCGAGCATGGCCGCACCACAGCCAAGCTATGGATGCTTTCATTCTCTCAAGTATTCTCTATTTTGTTCACTCACGAGTCCGTGGGATTCGTCATAGTGGTCTCTTGGACATGGTCGAGACTCCGTGTGGCTGGAAGGATATTGTCCCGCCGGCTTCGGGAGACATTTCATGGGATTGAGGTGGACGCTCGCTGGGAGACCGCTTTACAGGTCCTGGGAGTCCGGCCATACTGCCGACTTTGGTGGTCAGCAGAGAGGCTCTGGCTTTGCCCGGGGCTTTGCCGACTCGGCCCTCGGGTGATTTCTCGGAGAGGTGCACCGAGGCAACAGAACATGTGGCAAACTGAGTCAGATGATGGCTAGGCTATCCACTTCGGACATCCGTCAGTGGATACCACATTGGAGGTTGCGCACTGTGAGGATATTTCAGGGTCTTAAGGCCGTGGGAGGGTTCCGTGGATTCTCGCCGGGTCGTCCTTCTACATACCCCGCTTGGTATCCAGTGCTTTGGGAAGCTTTACAGAGCTACTGGAGTGATTGGGAGGACATCCTAATTACGGGAGGCGGTGTCGGCTGACATGAGAGATCCACTGTACCTTCTCTTTCTTCTCGAGGGCTCGGGACATATACCGCTTTCCCACCTGTGGCTATCTTCAGAGCAGTGAAGAGCACCATCTCGACCAACGTCTACTTAGACCGGCACGGGTAGGGAGACGTGGGAAATGACTGTGCCATTCCCGGGAGGATAGGCATCGAGCTTTATCGGGGACTCCGACCGTGACCTCGAGTAGGACTCGAGGAGACCGAGGCTAAGGCGAGTTGCCATAACCAATCGTGTGACTTGGGTCGTAGATACGGAGGCTCTGGGTGACAAGAGATTGTCCGAGGTCGCTCCTTCGACCGAGGCTCAGAGGAAGAGGCGCGGTGACTCGTACCGTGATAGAAAGAGAGCGCTCATCGACACGGGGTCTGGCCGAGGCTCCAAAGCTGAGGATACCTGTGAGGTCTGGGATGAGGGATACCGACATTATAGATAAAAAGAGGAGGAAGACTCAAGGGGTCGAGGAAAAGGGAAGAAGACTCAAGAAGACTCGGGCCAAATAATGACGACCGACAAGTCTTTTCTCAAGATCCTCTTATCGCCATTTCGTAAAACACATTAGTTTATTTAGGCATTTTGTTGTATTTTATATCTTTTTTAGCAAGAAAAGTTAGCAGAGTTAAGAGGGCAAGTACCGTGCTTGGAACTCATCAAGAAGCTTTTAACTTGTAATGAACAAGAGATATTATTTTTTTTTTAAAAAATTAATCAAGACACATTTCATGGAAACTCAAATGTCTTATTTGTTTGGGACCCGTTTTATGAAAAACCGAAATGCCCTTTATTTTTATTTATTGTTTAGGACGCACTTCATGGAAGCTTGATTGCCCTTTTTTTTATTGTTTAGACCGAACCATATATTGCCGCTCACGCTCCTCCTTTACAAGAAAGGCTAATGGGCTCGTGCTGCCCTCGTAGTTCATTCTCGTGAACTAATTTTTTTGCTGTGCAAGTGTACCCGTTCGTCATTGCCTAGACCGCCCTTTTTGGGGTTTTCAAATTTAGCCGGGCATTACTCTTTTTGCACTAGAATTTTTTTTTATCTTTCTTTTTTTTTTTATATTTTTTTTTCATGTGCAACCCCGTTCTTTGCCTAGACCTGGGGTTTTCAAATTTCCTAGCCGGGCATTACTCTTTTCGTATCTTTTTCTTTCTTTCTTTTTTTCTTTTTTTTTTTTTATCGACATAGTATCTTCTGAGTTTATCACCGTTGACCGGGTGGACAAAGGGATTGCCATCCAAGTCTCCGCAAGCTTCATTGCTCCTCCCGACGCAGATTTTCGCACCACATAAGTGGCCGATCCGCACGGGTTCCCATTTTCCTGTGGGCTTGCCTCCCTGCAGTGGGCTTTACTTTCAGCACCAAGTCGCCCTCTCGATGTCCCCCGGCCTTGACCTTTTATCAAATGCTCTCGCCATTCGCCTCCGGTAGGCTCCTCAGCGTGTTCCCACGGCTTTTAGCCTTCTCTCGCAAGGTGGCTAACTCATCATGCCGCCCCGCGCAACCATTCCACTTCATTGACACTATTTTCCAGAGGACCCTTAATGACTGGATTTCCAACTCCACCGGTAACACCGGCCTTCCATCCCGTAAGTTAGGGCAAAAGGAGTTTCTCCCGTGGCCGTTTCCGGCTGCACGTCCCGCAGCCCCAGCAGTGCTAGGTGCAGCCTTTTCTCGCCAATCACGACCACTATGGCCATCTTCCTGATGATCCGCTCGAGTGTCTTATTAGCAACTTTCCACTACTCCACTGGTCTCGAGGTCCGTACGGGGACGACTTGTGGCGAGTAACTCGAATTCTCGACAACATTTATCGGCAGCCTCCTTCGAAGCCGTGTGACCCATTACTCCAATGATCTCGCTGGGCACCCCATATCTCGCACATTATGTTTTCTTTGACGTTAACCGGGCCACTTTTCCTCGAAGCGAGGACCTCAGAGGACTTCGCCTCTACCCATTTCGTGAAGTAGTCGATGGCTACCAACACGAACTCGTGTCTATCGCTTCCTCACGGGATATTTTCCCTATCACGTCGATGCCCCAAGTTGCAAACGGCTGCATGAGCCGCCATGCAACACTGTGCCATGAAAGGGAGATGGCCGAGGTTAGCAAACCGCCGGCATTCGCCGTGTGTTCGACGTGTCGAACGTACCGCTTTCCATGGAGATCCAAAGAGCAACCCATTCCGAGGATCACTTGCGATCGTGGCTCGGCATTCATGCGAGGACCGGAGGGAACTATCATGGACTTCGGTCATCACCCCTTCGGCTCTTCTTTGAGTGACACATAAGAGGAGTGGTCCTTGATACCGCTTCTTGTATAGGTTGCCTCCTAGAATGACATAATGAGAAGCCAACCTTTCGTGGCTTGCAAGCTTTTGGCTCGACTCCTTCTTTTGGTCTACCTTCTTCGTCTCGAAAGCCGACTCTCCGTCTTGAGGAATTGGTAACTGATTGTACCAAGGTTCCTTTATAGGCTCGAGTCCTGTGTCCACTTCACAACAGTAAAGCCGGGGCTTCTCTTCTACCCACTCAAGGGCTTTATGGCTTTTCCTGGGGATCTCTACCAATGAGGCTAGAGTAGCTAGGCATCTCGCGAACTGCTCTTTTCCCTCGGCAAGTAGTGGAAAGTCACTTCTCCGAACCGTCCAAATAACTCCTCCATATAGGCATGATACCGTTGCAGACAGGTCTACGCCTTCCACTTGTTGGAGACTTGGTTGATGATCGTGGCCGAGTCTCCGTAAACTTCGAGCTCCTTGACATTTCTTTCTAAGGCGGCCTCCAAACCAAAGAATGCAAAGCTTCATACTCGGCGGCATTGTTCGTGGCAGAAAGTTCAACTTGAGGGCTAGGGGGGTATGCTCATCTTTGGATCGACCAATAGCATTCCCACACCATTTCCTCTTTGTTAGCGGCTCCGTCAAAGAACAACCGCTCATCTACTTTCGTGCTCAACCGCAAAGATCCCTTCATCTCGGAAATCTGGGGTTCCAGCCCTCTCGTCCACATTATCGGGGAAATTCGCCGATGATCCGACAATGCTTGACCCGATGGCCTTTCTCGGTCACAGGGTTGATGTCACCGTATTCTCAAGAAGAAGGACCACTTCGCTAGACGCATCGAGAGGGAGCGTTTGTCAAAGATGTACTTGATGGGGCCCATTTTTTGAGACCAAGTTTACAGTGGCGGGCTTCGCATATAATGCTTCAACTTGCCGACTACCTGCACTCGCCTCCCGCACAGTGTCTTTTCACACGCCGACACCAGCTCACTCCTTTGTAGCTTCCTAGCCGACAAAGTAAATGGCATTCTCTACCCGAGAGTCTTTCTTCTCTTGAGCAAAGCATAGCCCCAACCGCCGTGTTCATGGATGCCAGATAGTGTGTACATAGCTTCGTCTATGCTGGGGCATAGTACCGGTGATGTATCAAGGGCTGCCTTGATCTCATCAGTGGCATCTTGGCATTCTTCTGGTCCATTCTCGTGTCCACATTCTTCTTCATGAGTTTGAAGATGGGCTCTACACAGCGGTCAACCGGACACGAAACTAACGACGTATCAAGTACTTACCCATGAAGCTCTTGACTTCGTCTGGGTTTGAGGTGGCCTCATATCCATGATGGCTTTGATCTTTCAGGTCAACTTCTATACCCTGCCTTCGTGACCATATACCCGAGCACTTTCCCCTTTGTCAATCCGAAGGTGCACTAAGTGTGGTTTAGTCTCATGGAATGCCGTTCGCCCTTCAAAGAATTTTCGTAGGTCAACAAAGTTTCGTCGCCCACCTTCTCCTTTGGAGTGGATTATCATGTCGTCTACGTAGACCTCAATCCCCTTGTGGATCATGTCATGAAAAAGCGCGCTCGCCGCCCTTCCGGTAAGCAGCCCAAGCATTCTTGAGCCCGAATGGCATTACAGAGTAACAGCAGGTTCCCCACGGTGTGGCAAAGGTCGTCTTTTCTTGGTCTTCCTAGCCATCTTGATCCGGGTTGTAGCTCCGCAAAACCATCAACGAAGGATTTGACTTCGTAGTTGGCAAAGTGGAGTCTACCGTGATGTCTATGTTTGCGTAGAGGGTAGTCGTCTTTGGGCCGGCTCACTCCGCCCTCGGAAGTCCATTGTCAAAGAACGCACCTTCCCATCAAGCCTTGGCTACGGTTACGATGTTGGACAACCATGTCTAAAGGTATTCAATGACTCGATGAATCCTACCCGCAAAGAGCTTCTTCAATTTCTTCTTTGACCTCGTAGCAGACCATTCCGGCTTGATCTTTCTCTGCTCGTTTTTGACCGGCTTAGCAAGATCCGGTGCTAAAGGGATTCCTCTGTGCTCTACTATCGAACCTGCCTAGCCCCTAAGATATCTTTGTATGACCATGCAAACACGCCGACGTATTCCTTCCGAGCAAAACCAATCAATCTGCCCCTTTCAACCCCCCGGAAGAAGCTTCCTTAACTCTCGTGTCTCTTTAGGTTCCTCAATAGTACCCAAATTCACAACTTATCAAAATTTCCCTGGCACTGGGCCCGGTTTTCCTCCTTTTTCGAAACCTCGCTTAAAGATTTCTTTAATGTATTGTTCGTTTAGTGTGTTTCACAGCATCTTGCTCAAAATGATTCATTATTAACTCGCTGGTTAAGTTTTGAGTTAATTTATCATTTGTTAAGTTGGCAATAAGAGGATAATCGTAAAAGATCCGTCATTTCATTCAAGATAAGTGTGGAAAGCATTGATTACATCATTGACATTTTTCATAATCCTCGTGCGTGAGGCCTTCTGGATGACTTCTGAGGACCGGAATTCGAAGATTCCCGACTCAACCGAATAGACAACACCGACTCGGACCCTGGCTACACTACTTATTGACTCGAGGGGGACTTCGACAAGCTGGTTAGGACTGGGATCTCACTGTTTCGCTGCCGTTGCCTCGGGAGTAGCTAGTTTTCGCACAATGCCGTTCTTCGTAAAGTTTGGAGACTTCGAACCGATCAAAAGTCTTGCCGAAAATCAGCTTAATGCAGCCGGTACATCGTGGGAAAGATGGTGGGAGGGGAACTAAAGTAACTTGTTGCAATCTTTCCGGGCCTAGCTCTTCCGTAGCGACCGGACTCACTGACCGAAGTGGTCCGGCTCATCTTATCAATGCACCGCCGATAACTCATTTTCCTCTTTACCCATCGATTGGACACCACTCGACTCTGCCAGCTGTAGCCAATAGAAGGGTTGGCCTCCTGGATACGCTGCCGATGAAGTCTTCTTCGTAGGGGATCTTGATTCTTCCTTGACTCGGCCACGTATTCACGCTTTCTCGTGTTCCCGTTTCGAGACTCTCGTTAGCTTCTCATCAACTTCTCACGATGGCCACAAATTCAGCATTCTTTCTCGCTTTCAAGAGGATCACCGTACACCCTGGGGTATCAGCCGGACCGTGCTTGGGGTGACGGGTTCCTTGGCATGGGTTCCTGGGCATAACTCGACATTACGTAGTCGAACTTGCCCGAGGGCTCTCCTGCAAAGCCTTCCTACGCCTTGTCTCCCGCTCTTCGTATCTTTTCTTAAGCTCTTCGCATTGCGTGTGGACTTTCTCTTCTTTCTTCTTCCTCAAGTGAGCGTCCTCATTGGGATCCATTCTCCTTGATACTCATACTCTAGGCAGCCTTCGCAATCTGTACAACATACATCATACCGTATGTGAGGCTTGGGGTTGAACTGGGATAAGCCTCCAACCGGCTGGGTTGGCATTACCGTCAGATTACCATGTTAGCCATTTTGACACCGAAAAGCCGACAAAACCGAGGATTCTCGCGAACCGTCCGAGGATTCTCGCGCTAACAAGTCGCCGACCCGGTGTTCTCACCCACTTCTTTCTCGGCGCAAGGAAAGGGATAGGAAAGGTTTAGACTCGGGGTAGGTGTTTAAAGGCGAAGGCTCGGGTAGTATGCAAATTAGAATCTTCAAGTTTACTTAAAAACGGTGTCTTTTATTAATATCTATTTGGTTGGAAAAGGGGTTACGCCCTTCTTTTTTCACAACTACTCTAGATCCCGGATCGGTGGGTTCCGTCACTACGTCTATAAGCCCCTCGTATTCCACCCGTATTTCGACCTCCCGGGGTGGATGCACCGGCGAGGTCCTATAGGGCACGCGGATCCCACCGACCGAGAGTAAAGAACGCTCCTATCGGGTCTAGCGGGTCATAGGACCTTTCAACGCACGAGCGATGCGGATTATAGTCAAGGCACATCGGGAAAGTCTCGTCTCTCGCCTTGACGGATCTTTGACAGAGTTTCGCTGGAGCGAATGACGGTTTTTTTTGACTTTCGGTAATGTCCGAGAATATAATAGGCATGGGTCGGGCGGCAAAAGCCGGATGACACAAAGTGTCACATTGAACTTCGTTGCATACGCAGCAGCGCGAGTCGGACTCGAAGTCAATGCCGGTCAAGATCTTGCCAATTTTTCCTTGTCGGAATTTTGGCGCAGCTTCGCTTGAGCGAAAGATCTTTTGATTTTTTTTGGCAAAGACTTGGTCTTGACTTTTACGCATTCCGTGCGGGTCAAGGTCAATAGTCAATGTCGGAGTCAAGATCCCACCGATTTTTCCTTGTCGGAATTTTGGCGGAGATTTCGCTTGAGCGAGAATCTTGGCTTCCGTTATGAGCTAAGGCTTCGACCTTTACGTGGGTATGCAACCGGGCTATATGACACGGACTAGACCAAAAACCAACCAAAAGTCACGGATTTTTGAAACGTGTGACACGGACCGTGCATTGGTCGACACCGGCCGCCATGGGAGGTTGGGATGATTCCGTGCGCGCCCGGAGCATCGTAAGGCTGTCCGTGACTGCAGCTGGAACCACCCTCGGGTTTGAGGACGTGCGTGCAAAAGTGTACAGATATATCAAAGTGCGCGTAGTGTGCGGTCTCCTAAAATTGTTCCTTTTGAGTTAAACAGAGATTTTCATAAATGTGTTTTAAAGGAATGATTTTCGGGATCGGGGAAAATGCAACACATAAGCACGTAAATTTTCTGGGAAGCCCCAAATGGCCAATACCGTGGAGCCGAATAGCCCCAAGCCGCTAGGACCGCCAGATTAACCATGATTTTTCCCCGGTGGAATTGCCACCGAGGTCGTATGGTCGAATCCTATGAGGATTAGCCGTACGACCGCATGGATCAATTTTCCAGGTTCCACTCCTTTTGCTATTTTTCTAAGGGTTGTTTCCCGTTCAAAGTATGCACAATTCCAAGATGCAAATGATGCAATGTATGGTAAAGAAAGCAAGCACGATTAATGAAATCGGCGATGGAGTCTAACCCGCTTCAAAGGGAAAAGCTTTCTGCTATTTTTTTCAAAATTATTTTTTTTTTTTCGAAAAAAAGGGTACTGGTACGTGGGATTGTTAAACCACCTTGTTATCCCAAGCCCCGGGTTAGGGAGCGATACAGGAAGGGTAAGTGGGGTCCACCTATATACCAAGTATCGACTTTTGTTTTGAAAATAAAGCTTTTCTCCTTTGGGATGATCCCCGGAGTCGCCAAACCGTGAATGTGTGCCCAAAATTTTTGTTTATTGGAATTCACGCGGTTTGAAGACATCCGAGTTATTTGAAAAACGGAGTCGCCACGCCATTTTGATTACCTCAAAACTTTGAAAAAGGTTTTATGGGTTCGGAGGTTAAGTTACCCCTCGGGAAGAACGTTTGGCGTTCACCCAAAGTGCCTTGCCTGAGCAAGTCTCCCTAGATTTCATTAATCGTGTTTGCTTGCGTGCTTTCTTTCAGGTGCATGTGTTTGAAAATAAAAGGGGGAATGTCCCAAGTTGTCTTCCGGACGTACAAACCATTTGTTGGTTGTCGCCGGATTCCTTGGAATTTATGTATTAGGGATTATGATCCCGTCCTCATCTTATGACTTATGATCAACGCATTTAAACCTCGGGACCCTCGGGACTTGCGTGATCGAGAGAATGACTCTCTTTTGGGTCAAAGATGAGGTTCTTTAGGAAGGAATGTCCTTAGCCCATCAATCCTACGCTTTAAGACTCGAGCTCGTATAGAGGCTTCATACTCATTCTTAAGCGATAATTGGAGATATAGGGTTCAAGGTTATCCTTTTCCTAAAGAAATCATGAACCTTTAATGGAAGGAACGATGCAAAGATGAGAACTTTTACACCGGTCCGTTCCAAGGTTGGGGGAAAAGGGAAATGCATGATAAAAAAAAATGACTCTTTAATGAAAAGATGACATTTTTAGGTTGCAAATGATGCTTTTTGATTGAAAGAAATGATCTTTATGCAAATGATGCATAAAGATTTGATTTTTATGCAAAGGATGCATTGAAAAGGGATTTTGATGCAAAGGATGCATTTTTATTAAAAAAGATTTGATCTTTATATGCAAATGATGCATAAAGATAACATTTTTATTGGAAAATGGGGGTTTTAGGTGCAAAGGATGCACCTTTATGAAAAAGACTACATTTTTATGACAAATGAGGTCTTAATGCATGAAAAAGGGGAAGGGGATTATAAAGATATGATCTTTAATCTACCAAGTCCCAAGCAATATAAAGACAATGCAATGAGCAATTTATAATGCAATTAGGATGCAAAGGTAGGGCGTGCGAGGTTACCAATCGTTTTCTTTGATTCTTTGGACGGAGCTTGGAGGAGGTTGGTCTTGGACCTTCAAGGAGGAGGGAGATGGCTTCTTGAGCTTCTTCTTCACCTTCTTGAACCTTCAAAGGGATTCTTCACGTCTGGGAGTGGCTGGTTGTGTGTGTGTGACTGTTGGTGTTGTTGTTGTTGTTCCCCTTGAAATGGGTAGAGGAGGGCTCTATTTATAGGCAGTCTGGATAAGGCTAAAGAAGCCGTGCGGCTGCAGGCTCTTTGCAAATGAGGCCGTGCGGCATTATCCACAATGACTCAGCATTCTAGAACCATGCAAGGTGGCATCATTCTAGAAGCCTCTCCCTAATTAAGAAAAACGTGTTTTCTTAATTAGGAAGGCTCCTTACAGCCATAATTTTAAATTTGGACTGTTCCAGGACATTTCCGGAACACTAGGAAGGTCCGGGGAATTACCGGGAAATTTACCGAAATGTCGGGAAAATTAACCGGAAGGCATGAGCCAGATTTGGGTACTTACAGGGGGGAGGGGGGAGAGGGGTGGAGCGGGGGGAGAGGCGGGGAGGGGCTCCCGCGGGTATCAAATGTCTCAAATGTTTACAAACAAGTATAAATTAATACAAAAATGTCTAAAAATGTCTAAAAATGTCCGCAATCAACTCTCGGGAGGCGGGAAATTACCCCGGGAGTCCCGGCCGAGATGAGCCATCACCGCGCCAATTGTCTTTGAGTCTCGCATGCCGTCTCTCGAACCTCGCATGACGTCGATCGTTCTCCTCCCCGCATCCGCCTCGAACCGCCAAAGCATCCGCAAGCTTTGCCCGCTCGCGTTTCTCCTCCTCCAACGCAGCCTCCAGAGTGTCGACCTCGGATCATGAAACGTGGCCGGGCTACATTTCGCCGACGGCCGGCCGACGCCGACGGGCATTGCCGCCCGTAATCCCCATCCCTAACACTCGGGCTCCTCTCCTTCGATGTCCCCGAGAGGTGACCTCCCGCCAAACATCGTGCACGAAGGGGACGGGCTCGCCGGAGGCGTTCCTTCTGAACAACGGCGGCTTGATATGCAACCAAAATAAAACAAACAATTATAATCATATACACAATGTAAGGTACATAAATAAATTTACATATTCAAAATCAAGTCATTTAATGGTAGTTTACTTACAAAGGCAAGAGTGCATCGATCGGTCAACCCATCATGAGGTTGATCGGGCGCCGTAGAATTCCGAATATGGGTGCTAGCGTAAACATCCACAAAAGTGATATTCGGACCATACTCCCTTTCCTATAAATAAAATAAGCGAGATTATTACTTTGAAATTGTATATATAAATGCAACATTTAAACCGATTTAAAAGCATGCATACACTACATTTACACTAAAACTATGGATTTCATAGCATCAACATTGGCTCCCGCCTAACATACGTACATAAACCTATTTAAAAGCATCCATACACTACTACATTTAAATTAACATACATACCATGCGGTCGTGATGCTCGGCGACCGTGAGCGTCCCGTATGCAACGCCGCCGACCCCGAGGAGCTCGCTCTATTGGCCTTGGCCTCGTTTCGGATATGCCTTCGCCGCAGCGACCCCCAATATTCGCAAAATTGACCAAACACCTCACCGGTCATAAAAGTAGGACACAAGTGGCCGTTTGTCCCGCCGCGAGCCGAAAGCAAGATAATAATTTTTCTTCGTGGTACCTATAAAAAATATGAATATCTTGTAAACATATAATGATGACATTATAAAATTAAAAGAGTATAATCATTGTTAATTAAACTAATTAAGGATAGATAAATATGTTACAAATAAAATCCTTAAATGTAGCCTTGTGAGCCTCAAGCTCAAAGAAAACAAATCTAGCCGTCTCCTCGCCGATGTCCTGGATCCCAATAATATTTAGCCTACAACATATAATGATAACATTACAAAACTAAAAGAGTATAATCATTATTAATTATAACATTTTAATAACAAACTAACATTTAAGTTTTAAATAAAAACCATTAACACATTACCTTAAACTCATCCCACGCATCCTCCTTCCGCCTCTCGTGGCAATTTTTTCCGGTGGGCCAAAACTCGGTCATTTTCCGAGACCGCCGCATTGCCCGATCTTAGTGCCGTGGTGGGGTATCCACCTACAAACCTCGCCAAGTATATTTATACAATAACATTTTAACTTAAATAATGAATTATATATAAAGCAAAAAGGAACCAACTTATATCAAATTAATGAAGAGTTACTTATCGGTCATAAAGTGATGAGATCCGCACATATATCCTCCCTCGAATCGACGGTAGTCCGAGTACCGGCCCAGAGGTGGAGCTAGTACTACCGTGTGAGGGGTCAACACCATCGCTACGGATCGGGACGGCCAAGGCCCCAAGAATCAAAGTGTAAATGGGCTTGGTCCTCTTACCCTTGCCCTTTCTACTAGAACTCATCTCAGACATACAGTAGAAAATATTAAAATATACAACTTTAACAATAGGAAACAATATATTCACAATACATCTAAAACTTTAAAGTTCTAATAATCTAAAGCATTCACAATACATATAAAACTTTAAACTATTAATAATATAAAGCATTCACAATACATATAAAACTTTAAAGTTCTAATAATCTAAAGCATTCACAATATATATAAAACGACGGATATTAAAAATAATCTAAAGCATTCACAATACATATGAAACTTTAAAGTTCTAATAATCTAAAGCATTCACAATACATATAAAACTTTAAAGTTCTAATAATCTAAAGCATTCACAATACAATTTTAAACTTTAAACTATTATTAATCTTCGTCCCCATCATCATCATTTGGACTCTGAATTACTACAAAACTCGAGTTCTTCATCTTCGTCTTCTGACTCGATGAATCAAA
The DNA here is from genome assembly GCA_022495995.1 of Adenophora triphylla var. japonica. Taxonomy (NCBI): domain Eukaryota; kingdom Viridiplantae; phylum Streptophyta; class Magnoliopsida; order Asterales; family Campanulaceae; genus Adenophora; species Adenophora triphylla. Next base: position 19,915 of record JAFEMH010004719.1, read on the forward strand.
CTTCCGGTTCCTCTTCCTCTTCCTCTTCCTCTTCCTCTTCCTCTTCCTCTTCCTCTTCCTCGATTCATCAATATCAATGTGCGCGAGATGACCAACGAGGCGGGGGAGTTGGCAAATTCACCGGTAAGATATCCTCCTCGGGTTCATCAACATTTTGAGGAATATGAGTGACATCATCTAATGGATGATTAGCCGATGAAACGTTAGGTGGAACTGGCATTTCATCCTCTTGATAGGGTGTTTCTAATGACGACTGTAGTAGTTGTCGACGAGGGTAGGTTGTCAATCATGCTCCTAGCCTTGGTCATCCAAACAAATGCCCACAATCCGTCGGGTCGCGGACGAGGGTAGGGAGTCATGTATACCTGTTGTGCTTCGAGATGCTAAGATGAAGACGTCGTCGCCATTATGTCCGGACGAGTCCTTTACATCGACGAGGTCAAATATGGGGTGCTTCTTAACACCTCGCACAAAGATCCCGCCAATCACAATTGAACAAGACAACACTGTTTTCTACCGAAATACTCCACCTCGACTACTTCTTTCAGACGCCATAATAATCATTCCCTATAAGCTTCACACCGCTATTCCACGTCAATTTAGAGCCCCCGTAAGCTTTGGTATGAAACACATAGCCATTCACGAAATAACCGCTTGTATAAATGAACGTTCAAGTACGGAGATGATGCTAAATGTCTTAATCTCTCGCAGCCTTTGGCATCACCCTGGGATGTTCAAATATCTATAAGACAATATTGTAACCAATTTAATACAATTTTAAGATTGAATGTTTAAAGAAGTGTATAGAATAAATTTGAATGAAACGAAATATTTACATATTTCCTTAGCCAGCTTTGGAAATTCTCTTTACATTCTAGTTGCGATGAGTTACGGAGATAAATCTGAGCTAAATCTTCAAACATTCTCGCAAAGAGGGTTAAACAAGGCATTTCATACGCAGTAATTAAACATGCATAATTTAATCGACGAGGCGTAAACATAACATCAATGACTTACTTGATATATTCCCCAACCTCGTCATAGCTTAAGAAGAACATACGCTTTCGACCGCTGCAAACTCTTTAGCGGTTAACGTACGACGCAGCCTACCAACCCGTTTCTTTGCCGAGCAACCGACTGTGTGGATGAAAATACAGAGATGTTTCCCTTAGACGGAAAACCACCATCGTAATTGCGCGCCAACCCTAGTCAATCTCGTATCAACATCAGAGGAAAATATGTTCCGACAAAGGCAACAATCTCATCTATGATAACAAAATCAAATTGAGGCCTCGACCATGGCCCTATTGCTCATCTTCCTTTTCAATTGGCCTAGATACCTAAAAGTCATTCGTAGATTAAAACATAAATAATGTTAAAGAAGGTATATTGTTAACGCTCAAATTATTTAGAAATAGAATAAATTCAATTACCTCTCAAATGGATACATCCATCTCAGTATTGAACCGGACCACCGACTCTAGCTTCGTATGCCAAGTGGACCGGTAAATGCTCCATAGAATCAAAGAATGAAGGAGGAAATATCTTCTCAAGTTTGCACAAAGTCACTACGATGCTCTCCTCAAGCTTTTTCATGTGATCAACACGCAAGCAGTGTGGTCGATGTTAACGCTCGGAAAAACTCACTTAACTCGTTAACGCCACCCGCATATTGTCAGCAATAGACCCCCGAGAGCAATCTAAGTAGCCTATCCAAAGAAAACGTGGCAATCGTGACTCTTCAAACCCCGCACTTTCCCTCCTCTACATTGACACAGCTTACCAATGTTAGACGCGTAACCATCCCAAGCCTTAAATCCTTGAGCCATTTCGTGAGGAGGAGCTTCTTTTCCTTTGTAAGCACGTATTGAGCCATCGGTCTAACCGGTTTACCATTGACGTATACCAAGTCTAAGGCCTACTGCCACTGTATTTCCTTAAGGTCCTTTCGAGCTTTTTCGTTGTCTTTAGTTGTTCTCTTGAAATCCATCAACGTGTTAAAAACATTATCGAATACATTCTTCTCAATGTGCATCACGTCAAGGTTATGTCGAATGAGATTTGTTTTCCAAGATGGCCTCCCAAAATATACTCCTCTTGATCCAAGCATGGGTAGTCCCAAACCCTCGTATTTTGGTCTTCGAAAACTTTTTCCCCACCGAGGATCGGGCAATCTAGATACCTCCTCATAGACCGTGGTCACCACTTAAACGAATCGGTGCCTCATCATGGTCAATCTTGTTCTTTTTAAACGCATTCTTCCGGGTCCCGAATGGGTGATCCTCCTAAGAAATTGTCTATGGCAATCGAACCAACATGGTTTTCCAGAAAGTGCGTGGAGCATGAAAGACTTGTCAGTGTCACTCATACAATACGGACAGGCCAACTTCCCGTGGGTGCTCCAACCCGATAACATCCCATATGCAGGGAAGTCATTAACTGTCCACATCAACGCAGCCTTCATGCTGAAATTCTCTCGCTTGAAAATTAGATATTTAGTAACTTATCTAATTGTTGCATATGTAATATGTTATGTTTACTAAATATGTAACATGTTATATTTACTAAATATAACATAAAGATACACCAAAGTGGAAAATATTTCCAGTCTATTGCACAAGATTTGGCCCAAAAGATTGAAACTTTAAAGTAGATTTACTATTATAATTAATCGAAAACAAGAAAATCCCCAACCGCAGCTTTTGTGATCTTCTACAAACCGAAGTTGGGGATTTTCTTGTTTTCCGATTAATTGCTAAATCTACTTTCAAAGTTTCAATCTTTGGACCTAATGCTTGTGCAAAAACTTGAGATTTTCCACTCCAAAGATAACCCCACGGTAGTGGTTGTACGTGATAGAATGGGTGGAAAATATCAAGTTTGCACAAGCATTTCGCCCAAAGATTGAAACTTGAAACTATATTTATTATTATAATAATTAATCAAAGTTTCAATCTTTGGGCCTAACGCTTGTGCAAAAACTTGAGATTTTCCACTCCAAAGATAACCTCCACGGTAGTGGTTGTACGTGATAGTAGTGGGTTGGCTTCTATCCCATCCCGAAATACACGCATGAATTGCAAATATCACTTTGTCTACTTGCTTTATAATCGAAAATCAAGAAATTTTGACAAAGATAACTCCACGGTCTCCAAGTGCACGACGTAGACTAGGTCAATCAAACACTATCGATTATAATCGATGAAGTGTAATCAACCATATATGTCTAGTATACACTCGAGAGAACAATAGGATTAATGCAACCGAAATATTTCAACTATCGACAATTCAAGCAATTTTAATAGACAATAATGATATTTATATATATACATATATGTATATTTTTATTTTAATTTTTATTAAATATAACATGTTACATATTTGATTATGAGTACGGTTATTTATCGTTTTTTTTATAGTGGCATATGTTTTCTTCTATTCAAGTTAATATTACTAACATATGTTTTCTTCTATTCGTTAATATTACTAAATATGTAACAAACTAGGATACGTAAACCGTATCCTAATTTGTTTCATATAAGGTGCATCTAGTGGTACCAGGATTGATATCAGCGCTCAAACGTAGGCGACATAATCACCGTCCGCGATGCCGTCAATCGCCCCAAAATGAGATCTAGAACTAGATGTTCCTAAACTATTTCCATCCATGCTTTCTTACTTATTTGTTTGTAATTGAGATCAATTAAAGTCTCAACTCATGATCATTCGTGCTTACTTTTATTAGTTTAATATATTTGTTTTATTAGTTTAATATATTTGTTGGGTTATCAAAATTGTTATTATTCTTCCTAATTCTTTTAAATGGATATTTAATGTGATTTGTACCAAGCAAAATGAGTTCGTGTGAGATCTATAGTATAAATTAAACCCTCCGTGAATGCTCTATGAACAGTTCCGGAGGGGTTTTTCCCTATTTTGCCCTCACTATTTAGTATGTTTCCCATTTTGCCCTTAAAACGTAAATGGGCTTTGGATTTGGGCTAAGACTTTGGGTTTGGGCTAAGAGTGGGCTTTAGGAGGGTTTACTTAAATTAATTAAGTAACTGATATTTTTTATTTTTTTTTAAATTTAAAAAAATTAATATGAAAAAAATAAAATACACCCGCAGTGCTTGGACACTGCATATGTACTAGTAATAACATATAAAGCATTCAAGGTGGTCTCGCCTAAGTTGATCTTAAAGTTAGCACTTCCACACTCACTCTAGCAATCGCTCTATGGACACAAGATTACATTGTCTAGATTGTGCTCCTCCTCTTAAAGTACATTCTCGACCTTCCATCCATTTATACGTCAGAACGTGCTTTGCTTGTTAGTACGTTGTTTATACCACACAAGAATATTGCACTAAGACTATATTTATTTTTAATTCGTAAATGTGACACCGTAAAGCATAGAACATTATTATTTGGGATGATTGCTAATGATTCTTGGGTGTTCTAAGAAGGAATGACTTGCAAAAAGGAGGCGATTCTTCCTTTTTCTTTTTCATCTAACTCTAACTAGGGTGCAAACTGAGCCATTGTTCCAACTTTGATCTTAAGCTTTAGGCCATCTCGTATACTTGATTACTCCAACTATGTTCTAATTAATGTATCCCACTTCACTAAATTGGTATCATTGTTCAACAATCATAAAATGGTATTAAGCCATTAAACTCAATCCAGCTTAATATGAACAAATTGAGCACCAGCTCCGACTTCCAAAAATAGGTCTTGTTTTCAAGACACAATATAATGTGCAACCCCAAGGCCGAAACATTCAGCATTGGAGAAAAAGGTGATAACATTGCACATAGTATATCTAGAAAAAAATAGGAAAGAGGTTGTTTTCATATCCAAACTCAAGTTCTTAACATTCACTTAGGCTTCAAAGATCTACTATTACACAAACATAATTAACCATGTACATTTCATGTAATCGAAGTTCTTCGTATAAATCTTATTCATCTCAAATACATAAATTTATTTACTAGAAGAAAATCTAATGACAACATGTGAATCCACAATATCATACAAACCAATCGCATAAAAGAAATAAACAATAGAATGACAGAAATTCCAATCAATAAAGTAACATTCAATTAACAAGCACATAGCGTAAAATCCATCAAGTAGAAATTTAAGTCAAACGTAACATCTCCAAAGTAATGCAATAAAGATATTACTCAAGTCTTATCCAAAAGACCTAGTTAACAAAGGAGGACAATAAGCCAATATTCCGAAAAAAAACGAGAAAAAACAAACCTAGCGGTTAACCAATTTCTTGAAATTTCTTGAAATCGATAAATAAAATAAATCATAAAAAATCGATGAAGAGGGGAATCGAAATACACAGTTGATGAATACGGAAGAGAGAGAGAAATTGACGGCCCAGGTGGAAGGAGGCGGACGGACCAACGGAGACGACGGCGTGAGGCGGTGGAGAGGTGGACGGAAAACCCTAGATTGGCAAAAACCGCATCGGCAATATAATTGATTAAAAAAGAATACAATCGAATGTAGTTTAAAGAGGAGGAAATCACGTACCGCCTTGAAGAAGAGAGAGCTAGGATTGAGAAATTGGATCGCTTCGAGAGGAGAGAGAAGAGCGCATGAGAGATAGTGAAAACCGGTGGAGATGGTGGACGGCGAAGGTTCGTCACGGCGGAGACGGTGGAGAGGTGGACTGACGGCGGCGATTCTTCTTCTGGGTCGCGAGAGAGAGCGGGAAAGAGAGAGAGAAAGCGGAAGAGAGAGAGAGGGAAATTGATACGTAATTGATATACGAGAGATTAAATGAGTTTTATAATTTCCCCAGCTGACGAATATTCGCATTAAATATTAATTATAGCGGCGGAAATTAGAATTCCGACGCTATAATTAAATTAGCGGAATATTTATTCCGTCGGCGGCGCAATATTATCAGTCATTTGCTCAGCTAAACTATTACGTCTGTTGCTGGATAAATGACATGGCGCTCTCGCGACTCTCGCGGCAGGAAATTTCCACTTGTGATTTTAAATTGAGCGCGGCGGCAGGAAATTTCCGCCGCTATATCATATTAATAAATATAATTGTTTTCATTATATTTTTGAAAAAAATAAATAAATCATTAATATTTATTAATTTTTAATTTAACTAAATATCATTATTTTTTATTTATATAAAAATAAATAAATCATAATAATTTATGATATTATATTTATATAAAAATAAATAAATCATAAATATTAATTAATTTTAATTTTATAATGGCATTATTTTTATTTATATAAAATATGAGAAAGTTATTTTAAATTACTCTCAAAAAAATAAATATGAGTCAATAAATATTATTTTGAAAAATTTTTAATTTAATAAATATCATTATTTTTATTTATATAAAAATAAATAAATCATAAATATTTATGATATTTTTGAAAAATAAAATAAATCATAAATATTAATTAATTTTAATTTTATAATGCCATTATTTTTATTTATATAAAATATGAAAGTTATTTTAAATTACTCTTTTCTCAAAAAAATAAATATGGAGTCAATAAATATTATTGACTCATATTTATTTTATGATCAAATAAATATTATTGACCCATATTTATTATAAATTTTATACCCTATACCCTATACCACTATACACTATACCTGCTATACCCTATGCCTATACCACATACCCCTATGCCGCATCACACTATACATACCTTTATACCTATACCCCATACCTATACCCTATACCCTATACCCCCATACCACTATACCCCATACACTATCTACCCTATACCACTATCACCACATACCCCCATACCCTATACCCTATACCACTATAAATTCCACTATACCACTATACCCTATACCCTATACCCTATACACTATACCACTATATCCCTATACCCTATACCACTATACCTATACCCTATACCCTATACCCTATACCCTATACACTATACCCTATACCCTATACCCTATACCCTATACCCTATACCCTATACCCTATACCCTATACCCTATCTATTTATACCCTATACCCTATACCACTATACCCTATACCACATACCCTATACCCTATACCTATACCCTATACCCTTATACCCTATACCCTATACCCTATACTCCTATACCCTATACACTATACCACATACCCTATACCCTATACCCTATACCCTATACATACCCTATACCCTATACCCTATACCCTATACCTATACCCTATACCCTATACTCCTATACCCTATACCCTATACCCTATACCCTATACCCTATACTCCTATACCCTATACCCTATACCCTATACCCTATACCTATACCCTATACCTTATACCCTATACTCCTATACTCCCTATACCCTATACCCTATACTCACTATACCCTACCCTATACCCCATACCCTATACCACCACATACCTATACTCCTATAACCCATACCCTATACTTTATACCCTATACCCTATACCTTTATACTCCCTATACTCCATATACCCTATACTCCTATACTCCTATACTCCTATACCCTATACCCCTATACCCCATACAGGTTATACCCTATACCCTCATATCCCTATAAAGTCAGGTTATAACCCATATGGTTTTTGGGAACCCCTAGGGACCCAGGGTTTAGGGTTTATGTCAGTAGGGGTTTAGGGTTTAGTGGCTTAGGAGCTTTGGAATCCCAGTTAGCTGTTGCCTAGTGGTTTAGGCTTAGTGGTTTGGGGTGGCTTAGTGGTTTCATAGGTTGTGGGTTTAATTTGGGGTTTAGTGGTTTAGGGGCAGAGCTTAGTGGCTTGTGGCTTGGGGTATTTGGGGTTTGTGGATTTAGGGTTTAGTGGTTTAGGATTTGGTGGCCCCAGGGATTTAGAGGTTTAGGGTTTGGGCCAGGGTTGGGGTTTGTGGGTTTGGGAACAGGGTTAGGGTTTGGTGGATTTAGGGTTTAGGGGTTGGGGTGGTTTGTTGGTTTAGGTGGTTTAGGAGCTTTAGGGATTAGGGGGTCAGGTTTAGTGGCTTTAGTGGTTTTAGGGGGTGGCTTGGTGGTTTGCTAGAGTGGCTTAGGGTTGGGGGTTAGGGTTTGTGGGGTTTTGTGGTTTAGGGTTTAGGGTTGTCAGGTTAGTGGCTTGTGGTTTAGGGTTTGGGGTTTAGGAGGGTTTAGGAACTGGCTTTGTGGACCCCAGGGTTGTGGCAGGGGATAGGGTTTAGGGCTTGTGGGGTTTAGGGTTGGGGGTTTAGGTGGCTTTGGGGTTTAGGCTTTAGGGTTTTGGGTTTAGGTTTAGGATTTAGGGTTTAGGGTTTAGGATTTAGGGTTTAGGGTTTAGGGGTTAGGGGTTAGGGGTTAGGGTTTAGGGTTTAGGGTTTAGGGGTTAGGGTTTAGGGTTTAGGGTTTAGGGGTTAGGGTTTTGGGTTTAGGGTTTAGGGTTTAGGGTTTAGGGGTTAATTAGGGGTTAGGGTTTAGGGGTTAGGGTTTAGGGTTTAGGGTTTAGGGGTTATGGGTTAGGGGTTAGGGTTTAGGGTTTGGGGCGGGTTTAGGGTTTATACAAAACAAGGAACTAACCAACTATTAGACAACACTCTGGAGATTATTGTCTGCATAAGTAATAACTAAGATATCCGAGAAAACAAAGACCCACATCATTACTGCCGAGCACACCGCACTCTTCGCCCCCACCACCGCGCATGTCATCATCTACATCGTAAGCTTCAATGTTGACATCGTGAAGGGTTATGTCTCCTCGCACTCATCAAGCTCCATATCCGCTATCCTGCGATGAAGGCTTGGGAGGCGAAGCACACCCTCTGGGCCTTTGCATCGGTACGATGGAGAAGAAGGTCTTGGAAGTGGTCAGTGGAGAAGGGTATGCAAATGGACGTAAAATTACATTCCCACACGAGAAGCCGATGAAGCTCCTGACACTCTTACTGGAGACATAGTCTTTGTACTACAACAGAAAGAGCCCCCAAAGTTCAAGCGAAAGTGGTGATGACATATTTGTTAGGGGCTAAATATCCTTTTCAAACTTTCAAACCAACTTAATCAGACACCTCTAAATCCCTCTCTCCCATCCTCTCTCTCTCTCTCTCTCTCTCTTTCTCTCTCCAGCAATTGAATTTGAAAATAACAAATATCGAGCCGCTCTTACCCTGGTGCTATTTCATCTTTAATTTCACGTAATTCCACATTTCAATTCTCTCCCTTCCTGTCTGGGTCCGAATCTGGGTTCGACTTCCCAGATTCCTTGACTTCCGAACAATGCAAGGCCCTAGAGGGTGTGCTGCCTCCTAAGCCTTCATCGCAGATGGACGTATATGGAGCTTGATGATGAGTGCGAGGAGACAACCCTTCACGATGTCAACATTGAAGCTTACGATGTAGATGATGACATGCACGGTGGGGGGGCCGTAGAGTACACAGGCTCAGTAATGATGTGGGTCTTTGTTTTCTGGATATCTTAGTTATGACTTATGAGACAATAATCTCCAGAGTGTTGTCTAATAGTTGGTTAGTTCCTTGTTTTGGACTAATCTTGTTTTTGTTTTATTTTGGATACTCCTCGACCTACCCATTCCATAACTTAACCCCCGAACCCTCAAATCTCTTTAAAATCAAAAAGGTTTTTCTTATTGTTTTCCTAAATAAATGATAAGTGGCGAAATTAAAATTTAAATTCTTTGTCGAAACAAAAACGTACATGAATGTTCGTTCAAAACAAAAAAAAAGAACATGATGACGCCACAACTTTCGGGATCTCACAAGGATGAATAACTGGCTTGACTGAATGTGGTACTTATAATGGCATTATAAAATTAAAATTAATAAATATTTATGATTTATTTATTTTTTTCAAAAATATCATAAATATTTATGATATTTTAATGTTTTTTAGTTTGTTATTTTGTTAATTAGTTCTAAAAATAAACAAAAATTACATTTTGTTATCAGCAACGGAATTTTCCGTCGCTGATAAATAAAAAATATTAAATTATCAGCGGCGGAAATATTCCGTCGGTGTTTAATAAAAAAAAAAAAAAACATTTAATTTCACCGTCGGAAATATTCCGTCGGTGTAATATTTCAAAAAGAAAAATAAAAAATATTTTAATTTCACCGTCGGAATATTTCCGACGCTGATAAATAAAAAAATAAAAAAATGATATATTTTCACCGGCGGAATATTTCCGTCGCTAATAAAGATTTAGCGGCGGAATATTCCGTCGGTAAATCAACCGCCAAATTAGCGGCGGAAATAAACGAATATTCGAGGAATATTCGTTTTAGCGGCGGAATTTAGCGGCGGAATTAAATTCCGTCGCTAAATTTGACGCCAAAAATTTTCCGACGCTAAAGCCTATATTCCGCCGCTATTTAGCGACGGAATCTGTCCGTCGCTGATAATTCCGTCGCTAAATGACCTGTTTCTGGTAGTGTCGACTTGATTTCTTTTGTTTCCAATCTCCGTTATCTTTTTCTGTTAAGATTCTACTTAAGTTCTTGAGAAGCCTAGCAATTGTCCAACAAGGCTTTGGATGCAGATATGCCCATAACGTCGATAATTAACATTCTTGCCCATAAACTCATATAAAATGAGAGTATATTTACCCTCGTTTTCTTTTTATTATGTTGAAAGCCTTTATGTGATGCTTGATTTTTTTTCTTATTGTAATGTTTGGGATGCTTGGTCGGACAATTATTGTCGATTCAAACATCATAATTTATCATGTTATTAGACAAAATAGTTAAGTTCAAATACTCACATATGAACTTGCTTTAAACCATGAATAAAACTTTAGCAAATAGAGTTTTCACAATAGATTAAATTAAATTTTGATTATTATTAATGAAAATTTAATAAATTGATTATTAAAATTAATATAAAATAATATTTCAAAATATTTTTTTAAGTCTTTGAATATGGTACTATCATTATTATTATGGGAGTATTAGTCAACCCCATAATTTTTTTTAGTGAATCAGAATGAGATTAAATAATTTAATTATTTTCCTATTATAATTGCATTGCATTAACATGCATGGTCCCACCTTAATTGTCAATGCCTGGTTTTTGGCCCCACCAGCTGACCCTAGTTCAATTAGGAAGTCACCAAGAATCAATCATTAGCTATTTTTTCATAATACTATCAAGCCAATACTCCCTCGGTTCTGGAGAAATGTCCACATTTTTGTGTGGCACTAGAATTAAGGAGAAAAGTGAAAAAGGTGATGTGTTGTAAGTATAGATGATTGACTAGGAGAGAAAAAGTGAAGTAAGTGGATAATGGTTGTGAGTAGAGACAAGTGGATCTCATTTCCATTTTGGGAAAGTGCAGATTATTGTGAAACACCCAAAATGTGTCTTTTTACATACAGATTATCGTGAGACGGAGGGAGTATATTTGAAATTCCCTTCAACCCTTGGCCTTGGGTATATATACCTTACAAACTCTCTCTTTATTTCCAAACATTCAAAGCGTTCTCTGCATCAGTACTAAGAGAATATATATATATACACACAAAATATCAGATACTTCAGTTTCTTGATATGGAGTCCTTTGCAGTATTTGCTGATGAAGAATGGAACAATTTGAGCAGAATTTTCTCCAATAAAGTAGATCAATACTCCATTGATCAACTGCATGGCCATAGCCATGGCTTGTTTCCAATCAAAGTCGAGACTCCATCGACCTTCTGGTCTACTGATGAGTCCAATAATGGAACCGCGCCTGTGTTCGTGTTTGATGATGGTTTATTCTTAAACTACCCTTTTTCTCAAGAAACTAGCAATAGTAGTGGCACTGGCACTGACACTAGGGCTAGTACTAATCTCTTTCTCCCTACCCCTAACTATGAAAATTACCATGATTATTCTGAACAGTCCCACATGGGTTTTTGTGGTAAGGATGATCAAAATAATAATTTCTTGAGCCAAGTTTCTTCCGATGATGTTATGGAAGAGATTTTGTGCTGGAAACAAGCTGCTGGGAACAATGTTGATGGTCAGCAAATGGCTGATCATCCGGGCAGGGAAATGCGCATGCATATGCCTCTCAAGAGGAATTTTGAAATGCCAGAACTACCCCAGGCACACAAAGATGAAGTCGTCCAGATTGATGATCAATTTGACAAGAATCCCAAGAAGAAACAGCGCGTTTCAAGAATGAACAATGTAAGTTGTTTATTATGGAATTTGGATCAATCATTTGTTTGTATTTAACTCACAGAGAAATATCAGTTAATTAATTATGAATCTAATTATTTTTTTGTTCAGAAAATTAAGAAGAGCTCGCAATCAAAGAAGAACCAAAAGATTGGTACTGAGAGAGAATTAGAGACTAATAATAATGATGGAAACGTTAAGGGACCGAGCTTGACTTCTTACTGCTCCGAAGATAATTCAGATTCTAATGGTTCTCAGGAATCAAATGGAGAAGAAGGCCTCAACTTGAATGTCAAAACTAGAGCTAGTAGAGGGGGTGCAACTGACCCCCAGAGCCTTTTGGCAAGGGTAACCATTTTTCACAAATTTCAAAATAAGAAAATAATTTTTTAAGGATTTTACCATGGTATTAATGGATTATATTTCTGGTCATATTACAGAAAAGGAGAGAGAGGATCAATGAGAGACTGAGAATCCTTCAGAATCTTGTACCAAATGGAACAAAGGTTGACACTTGCACAATGCTTGAAGAGGCTGTCCATTATGTCAGATTTTTGCAGCTTCAGATTAAGGTAAGAACGAAAATAAGATTCTGAGTTTAATTAATTTTGTATTTTTCTTAATAAAATTTATTAATGTGTTTTCATCTAAACCAAATTAAAAATGTGTTCTAATTAAACCCTCTTTATTTTTGCAGTTACTGAGCTCTGATGATATGTGGATGTATGCTCCCATAGTTTACAATGGCATGCAGTGGCTGATCTAGTAGTATATAATTGACGTGGGCTTCAGTCCACCTCAGAATTTTGAATTTTTTTTTTTAATTAGGTCACCGATTATATGTAATTTTTTTTTTATATATATGAAATTATTTTTCACTTTTATTATTGTTTAAAATATTTTTAAAATATCAAATTTACTCGATTCCAAAATCCTGAATTCTGCCTACATGGACATAGACTCTAATAGAAGACTACATCATTAGCTCAATGATTTTTGGAAGGATATATCGGAGGCCTTGTGGGTGGGGTAGAGGTATCTCCCAGGGCTTCTCGAGTTAATGGTAATAGGGAATGGAAATCAAAGAAAAATAATTATTATGCTTTTGAGGATGATTATGGCATTGAAATAATTATTATGACCTTAAAGATTAAAGATGGGTACAACCTCTGTTTATCGAAAAAATAAGCCTTTCAAATGTTTATCGAAAAAATAAGCCTTTTTTCAAAGCAGAATACAAGTAAAGTAATTTGCAAAAGAATGATTTTTATTATTCACATCAAAGACTTTTATACACAGTACAAATGAGGAGATAAATAAAAGAATATTAACTATCTATAATTACAAGATATGAAATCTCCTAATGATATGTACAGATTGTATTCAAATCAGGGAGAAGATTGAGACGGATCTTCAGTATCTGTTTTATGCTTATCACGCCCCTGCAAGACGGACGGTCGCTGGAGAAGTCCGATCTTGGAAAGAAGAAAATGAAACCGGGTACGGGGAAGAGGTTTTGTTAAGGCGTCTGCCAGTTGATCACCGTTGGATATGTGTTGAACTCGAAGAGCTCCCAGTTGTACTTGTTCGCGAACAAAATGAAAGGAGAGGGCAACATGCTTCATCCGAGAGTGAAAGATTGGATTAGCAGAGTAGTGAGTAGCACCAAGATTGTCACAGTAGATAACTGGTGGTTGTGGGAGAGTGATCCGAAGATCAGAAAGAAGATTGCGAATCCAAAGTAGTTCAGCCGTGGCATCAGCAACGGCACGGAATTCAGCTTCAGTGGAGGACCGGGCTAGAGTACGCTGTTTTTTAGAGGACCATGCAATGGGGTTGCGGCCAAGATATACTAGGAAGCCGGAGGTGGAGACATAATCATTTTTGTCACCGGCCCAATCCGCATCACAAAAGGCATGGAGGGTTGCGGGAGTGTCACGGAAAAGTTGAAGACCTGTGTGGATGGTACCATGTAGAAATCGAAGAAGGCGTTTGAGGGCTTGCCAATGACTTTCTTGAGGGTGATGAAGAAATTGGGCAAGTTTGTTGACAGAGTAGGAGATGTCGGGTCTAGTGAGGGATAAGTATTGGAGACTGCCAACAATGGCACGATATTCAGTGGGATTGCAGGGAGGCGAAGAAGGGTCAGATAGAAGAGGAGGGTATACGACCATGGGAGTGGGACAGGGTTTTGAGTTGGCCATGTTGTGACGACTAAGAAGATCATGAATGTACTTAGATTGAGAGAGCAGAAGACCATTTTTGTTGGGAGTGACTTCAACACCGAGAAAGTAGGACAGTTGACCAAGATCTTTAAGTGAGAAGCGTTTTGCAATATTAGTGAGAAAGGAGGAGAGGAGGGAGGGGGATGATCCTGTGAGGATTATGTCATCCACATAAACAAGAAGGTATAAGTGATGAGAGTTATGAGTGTAGAGAAACAGAGAGGGGTCAGCAGAAGAGGAGCGGAAGCCATAGGAAAGGAGATAAGACTTTAACTCGTTGTACCAGGCCCGGGGGGCTTGCTTGAGACCGTAAATGGCCTTAGTGAGTCGACAAACATGAGTGGGAAATGAGTCATCAATGAAGCCAGGTGGTTGTTTCATAAAGACTGTTTCTTGAAGTGTACCTTGAAGAAAAGCATTGTTGATGTCGAGTTGGCGAAGGGACCAACCTTGACTGAGGGCGAGGGAGAGGAGAAGGCGGATGGTGACGGGTTTGACTACCGGACTGAAGGTGTCAGAGTAGTCAATGCCAGGTTGTTGATGAAAGCCTTTTGCAACGAGGCGGGCTTTATACTTTTGAATGGTGTTATCAGGGTTGTATTTAATTCGAAAGACCCACTTGCAGCCAACAACATTATGAGCCTCAGTAGATGGAACAAGGGTCCAGGTATCATTTCGGGTAAGGGCTGTAAATTCATCCTGCATTGCGGCATGCCATTGGGGAGAGGAGAGGGCCTGTTTAGTGGTAGTGGGAAGGCTTGTAGGGGAAGGGAGAGTGACAAGATGAGCATATTTAGGGTTAGGTTTGGTGATTTTATTGGTGAGACGAGTAACTATGGTGCGAGTAGGAGGAGGAGATTGGTGGGGAATGGTTGTAAGTTGGGAGGGATCGGGAGAATGGTGTGGTGATGGGTCTGGAGTGGGGTTTGGAGGAGAGGTGGGCATAGGGGTGGCGGTGGGCAGTGGGTTGGTGGTTGAGGTAGGTGAGATGGGTTCAGTGGCGGGGTTAGGAGCAATGGATGGTGAGGGTGGGGCGGATGGTGTGGGCAGTAGGATAGAGACATTGAGAGGAGACCATTGGTCAGGTGTGAGAGAGTTGAGAGAGGGTGTAGTGTTTGTGAGAAAGGGATAAGGGAATTCGGATTCAAAGAATTTGACATGGCGGGAGGTGTATAGACGGAGAGTGGTTGGGTCTAAGCAATAGTAGGCACTTTGAGAGGGTGAGTAGCCTACAAAGATGCACGGGGTAGATTTTGTTGGAAAAAAGTGTGTTTTTGAAGGAAATAATGAGTTATTTTCTTAATTTGTTATTTGTTAAAATGACAAATTGATTGTTGGATTGTGTTCTACTCCATGAGTACATTGAAATCATATATTCATTTGTTCAAAATGGTTGAGAAATGAATGAGATATGAAGGCTCAAAGTTAATGGGTTGGAATGGGTAAAATGTGGTTATCCCACATTGGAAAAAGATGAAAAAGTGGCTAAGTTTAAATACTCCTACACTTTGGTAGGGAGTAAGATTGTGGTACATAGAGGCTCTCTCTCGCGCACAGGTGCGCAGGGGGGGGTGCAAATCATGGACCGAAATAGGCTTCGGGCTACCGAACTCATGTGCATGCGCGTCCTGCGGACACGAATGTAGCTCCGAAATAGCCTGTCCGCGCGAGCCCACTTTTTGTATTTTTTTTCCAAAACTTAACCCAATGAAACTGGGAGTGAGGCGGGCGCCTGGACCTGCATGAGGCGGGCGCCTCGACTCCAGTAGGTGCGGCTCATTTGTGACCATTACGAGGCGGGCGCCTCGCGTTCCCCGAGGCGGGCGCCTGGGCTCCAGTGGATCTACGAGGAAATGGTTTTGCACTGTTTTGTAACAGCTCAAAAGGCTGTTAATGAAGGGGTAAATTCCAACAGCCATATAACTGTAAAAGGGAGGTAATGAGCAAAATAATTATGCAATTATGTTGAAATAATTGTATTAATTAAGAAAATTAAAACTTGATTTAATTTTCTGTTATCTCCTTTGATTATATAATGGCAAGAACACAACAAGTGAAAGACACATTTTTTCCAGAAATTCTCCTCTCAATTTCGTTGCATATTGTTCATCTTTCCCTTGGCCTCCTTGCATTGCATTCGTGGTGATAAAGTTCAAGCATCGACTTCAGTTCGCCGGAGGTCTAATTGTGCAACCACCGTCCGGTTACTCCGTTTCATCCTGGGAGGCAAGCGTTCCGTAACAACTCAAGCACAACGTGGTGAGGGGGCGTAATTTGTCTTAAGGAGAGTGTGACTTCACACGACTCGGAATTCCAAGACAATTCATTTCTTTCTATTGTATTTTTCTGTTTCTGTTTTAAATTAGTTTCTGTAATTTCCTTTTATTATGTAATAGTTATTCCAACAATCTTAAGACAAATTAGTTGGAAGGAAAACTATTTAAAACAGTGAACTAAACTTGTTTGTTTTGTTTCAGATGGCTACTCAATCAAACGTGGAAACCAATGCTGGGAACAACTCCGAGAATCCTCGTGTGGAGGAAGCGCTTCGTGTGGAAACCAACTCTCAAAGGGTGGTTGTCCAAACTGTTTCGAACCATCATGGTGAGAAACCGGAAAAGTTTGTTGGCCAAGACTTTAAAAGGTGGCAACAAAAGATGCTTTTCTATTTGACTACCTTGAACTTGGCGAGATTTCTTAAGGAAGATCCGCCACAGTTGGGTGAGAATGAGACGGATGGGCAAGCCATCTCGGCTCTTGATGCTTGGAAGCATTCCGAGTTTCTTTGCAGAAATTACATCCTCAATGGATTGTCGGATACGCTATACAATGTGTATAGTGTTAAGAAAACTGCAAAGGAACTTTGGGAGTCCTTGGAATATAAATATAAGATCGATGACGCGGGCACAAAGAAATTCATCAGGCCGTTTTCTCGATTACAAAATGGTGGACTCAAAACTCGTTAAAAGTCAAGTGGAAGAGTTGCAAATAATCATTCATGAAATTCATGCCGAAGGGATGGTAATTAGTGAAAACTTTCAAGTGGCGGCAATAATTGAAAAGTTGCCTCCCGCTTGGAAAGATTTCAAGAATTATCTTAAACATAAACGAAAAGAAATGAATGTTGAAGCGCTTGCTATTCGTCTTCGGATTGAGGAAGAGAATAGAATTGCGGAGAAGAAGTTGAATAATCTTCTTGTGGCGAAAGCCAATGTGGTGGAGCATGTTGATAGCTCCAAGGCCAATGGCAAAGCCAAAGGCAAGTTTGGTCCCAAAAAGGGTGGTTCTAGTTTGAAGCCAAAGGGAGGAATCTCCAAGAAAAAGTTCGGTGGAACTTGTTACAATTGTGGCATTGTGGGCCACAAGTCTTCCGAGTGTAGGAAGCCAAAGAAACAAGCAAACATGGTGGATGTCATCTCGAATGAAGTTTCCGATATGCACTTGGCGGCGGGAATTTCTGAGGTGAATTTGGTGGGTTCAAACCCAAATCAGTGGTGGATTGACACCGGTGCTACTAGACATGTTTGCTCAAACAAGGAAATGTTTAGTAGTTTTGAAGCCCTTGAAAATGGTGAGAAATTGTTCATGGGAAATTCTGCCACGTCCGATGTGAAAGGTCAAGGAAAGGTGGTGCTAGAAGTTGACTTCCGGGAAAGAGTTGACTCTCAACAATGTGCTCTATGTGCCCGAAATCCGGAAAAATTTGGTGTCCGGATCGCTTTTGATTAAGCATGGATTTCGTGTTGTGTTTGAATCCGATATGGTTACTTTGTCTAAAAGTGGAATGTTTGTAGGCAAAGGTTATGTTTGTGATGGTATGTTTAAGCTTAGTGCTATGGTTGTTAAAAGCAATGTAATGGCTAACAAGCCTAAGGTGAATGAGATGAATAAGAATAATTCTTCCGTTTACTTGCTTGAGTCTTCCAATTTGTGGCATGGTAGACTAGGACATGTTAACTATGATACTATACGTAGATTAATTAACATGAATTGCATACCAAAATGTAAAATAGACTACAAACATAAATGTGAAACTTGTGTAGAGGCAAAGTTTACAAAACCTCCGTTCCATTCGGTTGTAAGAAATAATGAACCACTTGAGTTGGTTCATACGGATTTATGTGACTTCAAGTCAACACAAACACGAGGGGGCAATAAGTACTTTATGACTTTTGTTGATGATAGCACAAAATATTGTTATGTGTATCTTCTCAAAAGTAAAGATGAGGCTATAGAGAAGTTTGTTCTCTATAAAAATGAAGTTGAAAATCAACTCAACCGGAAAATAAAGGTCATAAGAAGTGATCGTGGTGGTGAGTATGAATTCCCTTTTGAAGGTATTTGTGCTCAACATGGGATTAAACATGTTACAACACCACCATACACCCCACAATCCAATGGAGTTGCCGAGAGGAAAAATCGAACTCTAAAGGACATGATGAATGCCATGTTAATAAGTTCGGGGTTACCGGATAACATGTGGGGAGAGGCCGTCTTGTCGGCAAATTATGTGTTGAATAAAATGCCCCGAAAGAAAGTAAATAAGAGCCCCTATGAATTGTGGCATGGAAGAGTGCCTTCATACCAATACATGCGAGTGTGGGGGTGTCTTGCAAAGGTTTCAATACCACCTCCCAAAAAGGTGAAAATTGGACCAAAAACTATTGATTGCATATTTATTGGGTATGCTCACAATAGTAGTGCTTATAGGTTTCTTGTGCATGAATCGAAGATTCAAGATATACACAAGAATACTATAATGGAGTCAAGAAATGCTTCTTTCTTTGAGAATGTGTTTCCGTGCAAAAGAGATGATGCAAGTTCATCTAAACGGAGACATGATTCAATAGAAGAAGAAGAAGTCGAAGGAACAAATCATCATGATGAAAATGATGAAGCGGAGGTAGAACCTCGACGGAGCAAACGAGGTAGGGTAGAAAAATCTTTTGGCCCAGATTTTCTAACCTATATGCTTGAAAGTGAACCACAAAGTTATAAAGAGGCCGTGAGCTCTTCCGAAGGACCTTTGTGGAAAGAGGCCATTAAAAGTGAGATTGATTCCATTTTACAAAAATCACACTTGGGAATTAGTGGATCTTCCTCCGGAAGTAAACCACTAGGATATAGGTGGATTTTTAAAAGGAAAATGAAGACGGATGGAACAATTGACAAGTATAAGGCAAGACTTGTAATTAAAGGTTACAAGCAAAAGGAAGGCCTTGATTACTTTGATACATATTCTCCGGTTACGAGAATAACCTCCATAAGAATTGTACTTGCAATAGCCGCATTGCGGAATCTTGAAGTACATCAAATGGATGTTAAAACAGCCTTTCTAAATGGGGATTTAGAAGAGGAAATTTACATGGAGCAACCGGAAGGATTTTCTCGCGCCGGCAAGAAAATAAAGTGTGCAAGTTAGTAAAGTCATTGTATGGCTTGAAACAAGCACCAAAACAATGGCATCAAAAGTTTGATCAAGCCATGATGGAAAGTGGATTTAAAATAAATGAATGTGACAAATGTATCTATGTTAGAGACACGGGAAATGGCTACATCATTTTATGTCTTTATGTAGATGACATGCTTATCATAGGAAGTTGTGATAAAATGATAAAGTCCACTAAAGATATGTTGAACTCAAAGTTTGACATGAAAGATATGGGGTTAGCCGACGTAATCCTTGGCGTGAAAATTTCAAGAATGTCAAAATGGACTTGCTTTAAGCCGGTCACATTATGTGGATAAAATTCTTGAGAAATTCAAAGCAAGGATGACTTAGCTATTGCTAGAACCCCAATAGACATGAGTCAACATCTATCAAAGAATAGAGGTGACACAGTTTCTCAAGTTGAATACTCGAGAATCATTGGAAGTCTAATGTACGTGATGAGTTGTACTAGACCAGATATTGCTTACACAGTTAGCAAACTGAGTCGGTATACAAGTAATCCCGGAGCGGAACATTGGAATGGTATAGTGAGAGTACTAAGGTACTTAAGATATACTCGCGATTATGCTTTACACTATACTAGACATCCAAATGGTAATTGAAGGGTATAGCGATGCTAATTGGATATCCGATATAAAAGACTCAAGGTCTACGAGCGGATTTGTATTCACATTAGCAGAGCAGCTATATCATGGAAATCTTCTAAACAAACGGTTATAGCTAGATCCACGATGGAATCTGAGTTTATAGCGTTAGATAAATGTGGTGAAGAAGCCGAGTGGCTACGCCAATTTATAGAAGATATTCCAAGATGGACGAAGCCCGTGCCATCAATATGTATACATTGTGATAGCCAATCAGCGATTGGAAGGGCACACAATCATATGTATAATGGTAAGTCTAGACACATTCGTCGAAGACATAATACCATTAGACAACTACTCTCAACTGGTACAATATCCATTGACTATGTTAAGTCAAAGGAAAATTTAGCGGATCCGTTAACCAAAGGGTTAAATAGAGAGTTAGTTGAAAGCTCGACGAGGGAATGGGACTAAAGCCTCTGAAAAGTTAAACACAATGAAAACCCAATCTAGATGACTCGGAGATCCCAAGAACTAGATTCAATGGGACAACCTAACTGTTAAAAGACTTGTAGCGTCACTATGGGGGAATCTACCCCAAGTCCATTCCTATTAGTGACATCCCGAAAGGACAAGGATAAGCCTATGGCTTTTAATGATTCTTACGCGTCGAAAATTCGAGCGGGGTAATACGGGTTACCTTTAAGAAATCACCTATGTGAGAGAGAAGTGGGGCCGCTTCGAGGAGAATTGTGTGAGGCTCAATTCTTAGACCCTCTCGCAGAACTGTGCGTATGTTCAGTGGCCATGATTGAACATAGCTATGAGAATTGAAGTATGTTAGGACGATACTTGTGTCAAGCATATGATCGGCTACACAAAAAGCATAACGATTCAAGGACATCGCGTCTATCGATTTGCGAGTAGAGTAAATATGCTTGTACGAGCGAAGATTCAATGGGCATTCCCACATCTTCGTATGCAAGTTTTCGTCTGCCGGGCTTTATCACCTATTCCGCATTATTCCTTCATGTGGGGGATTGTTGGAAAAAAGTGTGTTTTTAAAGGAAATAATGAGTTATTTTCTTAATTTGTTATTTGTTAAAATGACAAATTGATTGTTGGATTGTGTTCTACTCCATGAGTACATTGAAATCATATATTCATTTGTTCAAAATGGTTGAGAAATGAATGAGATATGAAGGCTCAAAGTTAATGGGTTGGAATGGGTAAAATGTGGTTATCCCACATTGGAAAAAGATGAAAAAGTGGCTAAGTTTAAATACTCCTACACTTTGGTAGGGAGTAAGATTGTGGTACATAGAGGCTCTCTCGCGCACAGTGCACGCAGGGGGTGCAAATCATGGACCGAAATAGGCTTCGGGCTACCGAACTCATGTGCATGCGCGTCTCCGCGGACACGAATGTAGCTCCGAAATAGCTCGTCCGCGCGAGCCCACTTTTGTATTTTTTTCCAAAACTTAACCCAATGAACTGGGAGTGAGGCGGGCGCCTGGACCTGCATGAGGCGGGCGCCTCGACTCCAGTAGGTGCGGCTCATTTGTAACCATTACGAGGCGGGCGCCTCGCGTTCCCCGAGGCGGGCGCCTGGGCTCCAGTGGATCTACGAGGAAATGGTTTTGCACTGTTTTGTAACAGCTCAAAAGGCTGTTAATGAAGGGGTAAATTCCAAATGTACCATATAACCGTAAAAGGGAGGTAATGAGCAAAATAATTATGCAATTATGTTGAAATAATTGTATTAATTAAGAAAATTAAAACTTGATTTAATTTTCTGTTATCTCCTTTGATTATATAATGGCAAGAACACAACAAGTGAAAGACACATTTTTTCCAGAAATTCTCCTCTCAATTTCGTTGCATATTGTTCATCTTTCCCTTGGCCTCCTTGCATTGCATTCGTGGTGATAAAGTTCAAGCATCGACTTCAGTTCGCCGGAGGTCTAATTGTGCAACCACCGTCCGGTTACTCCGTTTCATCCTGGGAGGCAAACGTTCCGTAACAACTCAAGCACAACGTGGTGAGGGGGCGTAATTTGTCTTAAGGAGAGTGTGACTTCACACGACTCGGAATTCCAAGACAATTCATTTCTTTCTATTGTATTTTTCTGTTTCTGTTTTAAATTAGTTTCTGTAATTTCCTTTTATTATGTAATAGTTATTCCAACAGATTTTGGTTCAAGCTTGTGTTTGGTGTAGGGACGGAGCCACGGGTAACATAAGCAACCGAAGCTGCGGAGTTTGTTGTAGTTGGGAGGTTGTTTAAAGAGACGGAGGAAGGGAGAGTCATTAGAGAGAGTGGAGGTAGGAAGACGGTTTATGAGATATGTGGCTGTGGAGAAGGCGTGTGGCCAAAAAGTAAGGGGTAGGTGGGCATGAGAGAGTAGGGCTATCCCGGTTTCAACAATATGACGGTGCCTTCTTTCAGAAAAACCATTGTGTTCAGGAGTATGTGGGGGGGGAGGTGAGATGAGATATGCCATTTTGAAGGAGGGACGGGGTTAGTTTTATGTATTCACCCCCGTTATCGGAGTAGAATTGAATGATATCTTTTTGGAAGTATTTTTCAACTAAGGCTTTAAAACGATGGAAGATTGCAAAGGTGTCGGATTTTTGTTTGAGTGGGTAAAGCCATGTGTATTTTGTAAAGTGATCGACAAATATTACATAGTATTTGAAATTGTCATATGATAAGACAGGAGAGGTCCAAACATCAGAAAATATGATATCAAGAGGTGCATGGGAAGTAAGAGATGAAACAGAGAAGGGAAGTTTGTGACTCTTATTAATATTGCAAGCAGTACAACTTGATAAACGACTAGACGGAATAGATAAATCAAATTGTTTTTGTAAAAAGGAAATTATTGGGGCTGCTGGATGGCCAAGCCGGTGGTGCCAAGAAGGAAGAGATACGGAGGTGCTGAGATGCGCTTGAGTGGAGGACGGATGCCAAAGATAGACTCCACGATCAATTGTCCCATGGAGTAGGATGTGGTTGGTCAACCGAGCCTTGATAAGAAAGGAAGATTGTGAGAATTCAACAAGAGCATCATTATCTTTACAAAATTGAGAAATAGAGAGAATATTTTTCGAGATACGAGGAACATGAAGAACATTAGTAAAGTGGAGAGGAGAAGAAGAGGAGGAGATAGTAAATGAACCTATATTAGCAATAGGGAGGGAGGAGCCATCACCGATGACAACTTCATCACTTCCATCATAAGGGCGGTGTAGTGAGAGGTTGTTGAGATCGTTGGTGATGTGGTGTGTAGAGCCACTATCCATGAGCCAAGAAGGAGGAGGAGGAACTGGGGCTGTTGTAGCAGTGTGGGCTTAGGGGCGGCGGTTGTTGTTGTTGCTGAAGGTGGGACGATTTGACCGGGTGAGGGGTGGAGGAAAGACAACAGATGGGTAGGCTTGTCTGAAGGGAGTGCACTGGGAAATAACATGACCAACTTGACGGCAATACTGACATTTACCTTTGAAGGTATTGGTGTTGGAGGAGGGGGGGTGGGGAGTAGGGCAGGGCTGTTGTTGGGCCTAGGGGTGGGGCGGGTGGTGTTAGGTTGATAGTGGATGGTGTGGGCAGAAGCAGGGAGAGAGGATGGTGAAGGTTGTTGCTTAAGGGTTAGTTCATGATTAATTAATTTCTCATGGAGGGCTTCGAAAGTGATAGGGGTGTCGCGAGCACGGGTGGAGTCAATAACGGGTTTGTAGGTGTCATAGTCGAGGCCTTTGAGAACTTTGGCTATGACATCCTCGGGATCCATGGGTTTTCCAAGTAGTGCAAGTTTGTCGGTGCAGTTTTTAATAGAATGCATGTAGTCAGAGACGGTTTGGGTTTGTTTGGTGAGTGAGTCAAGTTGGTCTTTCACTTGAAGAATGTGACCGCGAGATGGGTTGGCGTAGGTGGTTTTAAGGATGGACCAAGCTTCATGAGATGTTTTGGCTTGGTGCACTAGGGGAGCAAAAGAGGGATCAAGTGCTCCGAGTAAGGCACCAAGGATGAGCCTATCCTGTCGGTGCCATGTAATGGCAGCGGGATTGGGTGTTTCAGCTTCGTCGGCTTTGTCAGACTTGGTGGTATTGTCGGGTGGGGAGTGGGTGCCGTCGACGAACTTGAGGAGGTCGAGTCCGAAGAGAATGGAGGTAACTTGGGAGGCCCAAGTAAGGTATGTGAGGGGTGTGAGGGTGCGGCAGTTTGAGAGATTTACGAGGAGGATGGGGTTGGCTGGGTCTGCCGAGTTAGGGATGGAGGTGGTGGCGGCTGCCATTGCTAGGGTTTACAGGGTACGAGAGTTTTGAGAGAGGAGAGGATCAATTATGCCCTGATACCATAAAGTAATTTGCAAAAGAATGATTTTTATTATTCATATCAAGGACTTTTATACACAGTACAAATGAGGAGATAAATAAAAGAATATTAACTATCTATAATTACAAGATATGAAATCTCCTAATGATATGTACAGATTGTATTCAAATCAGGGGGAAGATTGAGACGGATCTTCAGTATCTGTTTTATGCTTATCAACAAGAAGAAGGGGGTAAATGGGGATAATTTTGTTTCATGTTTTCTTTTTCTTTTCGTTTTTATTTGAGATAAGGCATTATGCCCCCCCCCCCTCATTGTCTGTTGTTTCTTTATTATTTCTTCTATTGATAAAATTTAGGGGGCTTTGTCATTTTTGATTTAAATATATATATATATATATATATATATATATATATATATATATATATATATATATATATATATATATATATATATATATATATATATTATAAATGAGACCCTCCTTGCTACGGCTCTATAAATAGTGCCATATGTCAAATTTTCCATTTTCGCCTCACTAAGTTGTTCCTTTCCCATTTTGTCCTTAATTTTTTTTAAATTAAAAAAAAAAAAAAAAAACAACAACAACAACAACACACATGTCCTTGGACACGGACTTGCTCTAGTTGCTCTAGTATGTATATATGTTGAGCCAAAAGGAAAAAAAAACACACTAAAAGAGGAGAGAGAGAGAGAAAGAGAGAGAATATGTTGACTTGTAATTCTAATGTAATTTTAAAAAATTAAAAATTTGGGACATTTACCATATATTCCCTCGTCCTAACCATTACTACTTATTAAAACATGAAATTATCAATTTTACCATATAGTCTCTAGCTTTTGAATTGACAAACATACACTTATTGAGTACACTATCCTCATCATTTTACTAAGTCCACCTTGCTCATTATTTTCTTTCTCTTCAACCACTATCACCTTAGGTAACCCCTCCCCACCTCATCCGATCAACTACTTCGGCAACCACCAACCCCGTCGATCAAATTCGGCGATCAAATAACTGAGAATTTATCAGCTCAATTGTCAACTAATAAGAACATGATCAATTTTGGCGACCAAACAACTGAGAATTTATCAATAATTAAGTTCTCAGTTGTCAACTATTAAGAATATGATCAACTCCGACGACTACCAACTCCGACAATCGCTCCGACGATTAAACAACTGAATACTTATCATTAAGTTCTCAGTTGTCAACTACTAAGAAAATGATCAAATCCGACGACTAACTCCGGCGACCAAACAACTAAGAACTTATCATCAGTAAGTTATTAGTTGTCAATTAATAAAACATGATTAACTTCAGCGACCAACTCCTGCTATCAAACAACTAAGAACTTATCATTATTAAATTCTGAATTGTCAACTAAACTAATAAAAATCGATCAACTCCATCGACCACTAAATTGATAAATCAAGTAAGGGTTTTCATAGTTACCGCTGGCTCATTTCTATACTAGCATATAAGTTTGGATTAAAACATGTCACCTTGTCATAATTCTTTTCAAAAGCCTTCTCGATACATGAGTTTGATTACCCCATACTCTTATAGAAGAGATCTTTACCTGCTTCAGAACTTAGTTCGAAAGCTATTGGTAAATTCTCCTTCTCCCTTTCCTACGTCTTATCTAGCTTACTTAGATGCATAAAATTAATCATTCTTTATTGATATGCTTTAATTTAAACTTGTCTATTAATTATGTTAGCGAATATTATTCACATAATAATATTCTGTATATATGAGTATATTTGTATAGCATATAGAGGTGTGGCAAATGTTGTCTCCGAATCATGTTGGCTTCGGAATATTCTCATGGAACTTCACTGTCCAATTAGCCGAGCCACATTGGTCTTTTGTGATAATGTTAGCGCTATTTACTTGTCCGGTAATCCGGTACAACACTAACGTACCAAACATGTTGAAATGGACATCCATTTTGTTCGGGAAAAAGTTGCTAAAGGTGAAGTTCGGGTTA
This sequence comes from Adenophora triphylla var. japonica, assembly GCA_022495995.1. NCBI lineage: Eukaryota > Viridiplantae > Streptophyta > Magnoliopsida > Asterales > Campanulaceae > Adenophora > Adenophora triphylla. The sequence continues at coordinate 46,667 of JAFEMH010004719.1, forward strand.
GACATGTACCATCTCGACATCAGCTAACAGACATCTTTACAAAAGGGCTTCCGTTGATTCTATTCGAAGACTTTCAGGATAGTCTCAATGTTCGGGCTCCTCCAGTTTCGATTACGGGGGAGTGTTAGCGAATATTATTCACATAATAATATTCTGTATATATGAGAATATTTGTATAATGATAGTATTTCTGTTATTATAGATAGAGTCGTAATTCATGGGATTGATTAGCAAGTTAGGTAATTAGAATTCCTTTTCCAAGTTAGCTCTTTCATTTGTATATATACATGTCGATAAAGAAAAAATATATATATAAAAATAAATAACATTAAAACGTCACCAATATCATGAAATTGATCAAAATATAAAAGCTTACAATCAGGCCCGCCTCTGAGCCCGTTCAACGTGAACAATTGCACAGGGCCCCAATTGTGATGGGGGCCCAATTTTTTTTTTTTTTTACCTTAGTATCCGTCTCCAGGCGTCCTCTTCTCTCCCCACATACAAATTCAGCGATCTCTTCAACTTCTCTCTCAAATCAATCGAGACCTAAAAACGAACTCCCCCAAGCTGGCTCAAAATCTCTACCCAGGATGTAAGCAGAATCACATAATCTCTGTCCGCCTGTGTTTGATTGCTGCATTTTCGTTAATTTTACATTTGATTTTACAGGTTGAGGATAACATCTGCAAGTTCGCAAAGAAAGGTATGACTCCGTCGCAGATCGGCGTGATTCTTCGTGATTCTCACGGTATTGCTCAGGTCCGGAGTGTTACCGGTAGCAAGATCTTGCGCGTGCTCAAGGCTCACGGTAATAAAAGTTTCCCCTTTGGTTATTGTGTTTGTTTCTAGTTAAAAATTGGAGTATTTTGCTTACTGTTATTGGAATTTACTGTGTGGTGGTAGGGCTTGCACCTGAGATTCCGGAGGATCTGTATCACCTAATCAAGAAGGCTTTTGCAATTCGCAAGCATTTAGAGAGGAATAGGAAGGATAAGGACTCCAAATTCAGGTTGATTCTTGTTGAGAGCAGGATTCATCGTCTTGCTCGTTACTACAAGAAGACCAAGAAGCTTCCACCAGTCTGGAAATAGTAAGTGCTTATCTACTTATTTTTATTGATGGTCTGTTTAATTGTTAATTGTTATTTGTTAATTGTTAATGATAATAATACATGTGTACACATTTGAAATGTTACTTCCATAATGTAGGAGACATTTTCTTTAGTTTAATTAGAGGAAAATAGTGGATGACACGATTTAAGTGAAGAAAGGACTTCAAAAAATGTTAGAAGAATGACACGATTTAAGTGAAGAAAGGACTTCAAATTATGGTTAGTACTAATTTTTATTTTTATTGTAGAAGTGAAATTCAATATTAAAAAAAGGCCCATTTTCTTTGTTTGCACCGGGGCCTCAAAATCTTAGGGGCGGCCCTGCTTACAATTTGTATTACATAACATTCAAAACAAAATAAAAACAGAGTTGACAAATTGAGAGAGAGGAACATCATTCGTGCTGATTTTAAGCTTGACAATTGCATATAAATATAGCATTGATGAAAGGTGAAAATCACAGTAGCTTTTGACACACAGTACCTCCAATTGAGTCCTTATTCCTCTTGAGCTTCCAGCAACTCTAGAACACCAGGTTCAAGCTCCTTTAACTGAAACGAAAGTGAAAATGGATAATGTGATGGCATTCAGATAAGTCTATGATTTAACGAACTTGTGTAATTGGCCATCAAGGATCTCGAACTTAGTTTACACTTTTAAAGAACTATACAACCTTGTTTAAAGGTAACTCAACGTAACATCAAAATTTGTAAGGAACGCAATAGTGAACATTGAACAGACAAATATTACTCTCTTTGTCCCAAGATAAAGCACATTATTCCTTGTGAAAAATAAATTAAATAAGTAATATTTATTTTGGGACGGATGGAGTAGTAATTTTATAATAAGTCTATCATTATAGAAGCCACCTTAATGACAATCTGTGTAATAGGACTGCCCCAATCCCAAAAGTCTGATGAAAAATTTATTACCAAAACAAACTATCATACTCCTTTCGTCCCAAAGTTAATTGAAAATAAGTATTAAGGGACAACTTTTCTTGTTATTGATACTGAGAAATATGGACGTTTATTTTGATACAGAGAGACTAACAAAAGTGTAGTGAAGATAATTGTAAACAAAAAGAAGCATGAAATTTCATAAATGGTCAAGGGTTCAAGGTTCAAAGTTTTGCTAGTAGCTGGTTTGGTAGAGGCTTTTTCTTTGACATCCCTACTGGGAGTACTTGAAGATTCGATCAACAAATCAAAAATTTATAGGAAGTGGATGAATGCGTGGAAGATTTGATAAATAAATAAAAAAAATTATAAAAAGTGGATGAATGCGTAGGAGACAATATTATAATAAGAAAGCCCTTATTGAGAGTGTGGGCATTATGATGGATGTGTTTTTACACATCCATCTTATGTACTTTCTTTCTTACTTTGTGTTTGATTTCCCGGGTTTTGTGGTGTTTTAATCGATGTTTTGGGAGTTTTGTTAGTACAGGGTTAAACTGTGGGAAGGTGTGGAATAAAGATCAATTATGATGAAATTTGGAACCACAATGGCCTGCGAGTGATTTGAAGGAAGGGAGAGAACTGACCAAAGCAGTTGTTAACATGGGCGACCGCCCAGGGATAGGTGGGCGACCGCCCAAGCTAGAGATTACCAAAGCTTTGAATTCGCTGTCGTCATGGGCGACCGCCCATGACCAGGTGGGCGACCGCCCAGGAGTGAATTCGCTGAAGACCAATGTTGCTGTACACATGGGCGACCGCCCAGAAATTGGTGGGCGACCGCCCAAGCTGATGATTCACTCATGCTTGAAACCGCTGTATACATGGGCGACCGCCCATGTGGTGGCGACCGCCCACGCCCGACCCGTAAGATCTGTTTCCTTTTTCAAGGAGGATTTCTTTCACTTTCCTAATTTTTATTCCTTCTTTTCCTAGTTTAAATAAACAACTGCTGGAGACATTTTTTTCATGCTTTATTTTTCCATTGTAATTGAGAGAGGCTCAAGGATTCAAAGGATTTTTCGTCTACCAGGTTCTATGTATTTTGATTCATTCATCTCTTTTTGTATTTTAAGATGAACATGAGTAGCTAAGTCTTTTATTTCATGGATTGGATGTAAGCAATATTAGGGTTTTATGCTATAACATTATTTGGTCAATTTAATTTCTCCTTGTTTATCAAAGTGGTTTTCTTTCAATTCCTGAGTTGTCAATCTAATCAATTGTCAATTGTGAATTGTGTGAGTGTTGATTTACGCAGTAACTTGGTTGATTAACACCTACTAAACTTTGATAATTAGATCTAATTGGCATCGTAACTGAGCCAAGAAGGTTTAGGTTCTTTTTATCTTTTGTTCTTATTGAATTCTTTGTTTATTAATTCGACGTAATTGAAAGATTAATAAACAGGAATAGAAGGGTTGCAAATCGCACACCAAACCGTCCCAACCCTTATTATTGTGATTGAACCCTAGGAAATAATTGATCATTTTATTCTTAAAAATAGCATAAATCCTTGGTACTGTGAAACTCCAATCCATGAATTCCTTTTAATCTGATTTTAATCCTTGTCTCTTGTTGCTTGATTGCTTGATTGCTTTTCTTTTTAGTATTTTATTTAATTAAGTTTTTAATTTAAATCAAACAAACAAAACCCCCCTTTTTGGTTACTTTTCACTAATTAAATTAACTTGTTAAAACCAACGAGTCTCTGTGGTTCGACCCCTGCTCGTGCATATTGCTACACCGGTAGCGAGTACACTTGCTCGGTAATTTATTACACTGTGGATTTTTGTCCATCAAGTTTTTGGCGCCGTTGTCGGGGACTTGTTGTGATTTTTTAACAAGTTTGTTTAATCGGTGCATGCTTGGTCGGCGTTCTTTGAAGACTAGTCTGGAACCATTGAACGACGACATTAATAGGTTGGGTCAGTATTTACGAGATTTATACTTAACAGAGGGCAATCCCCTCGAAAGTGACCTAGAGACTTCTTCCACCGAGGGAGAAGAAAATTTTAATTTTGAAATGGCGGACCAAGTCATGAATGTGTTTGCTAGGCCAAGAGTCGACACATCGGTGTCGTGCATAGTGTTGCCCGATGCAGCACTAGCCTATGAAATCAAGGGCCAATATTTTAACATGATTCCTAATTTTTATGGCCTTGCCGGTGAGGATACGTTAGCGTTTTTGAGAGAATTTATGTCTACCTTGAGTGGGTTCCCTACAAAAGAGGGTGTTACGTCGGAGCACTTGAGACTGAAGTGTTTCCCATATGCATTGAAAGACAAAGCCAAAACGTGGCTATTGTTACTCCCTCCCCGTAGCATCACTACTTGGGATGCTTTACATGATGCTTTTCTTACTAAGTTTTACCCTTATGATGCATTAACAAATTTTAGGGTGAAAATTATGGGATTTGCACAGGAACCGGGGGAAGCCTTCCACGAGGCTTGGGATAGATTTAGGATGCTACAGATTCAGTGCCCCCACCACAACTTCCCTGCTTCTATGTTGCATCAAACTTTTTATGGGGCTTTATCCCCTGAATACCAATCAATGGTTGATAATGCAGCAGGAGGTAGTTTGGGAAGTAAGACTGTCCAACAGTGCCAAGAACTGTTTGAGATGTTGAGTGCTAACTCTCAACAAAAGGGGTCTAGGGGGGTAACAAGGGGAGTGCACGAGGTGGGGCTAAACAACGAGTTGGCCAAGCAGTTTGCATTACTAAACCAAAGATTTGATAAGTTAGCTTTGCAAAATTCTTCTTCTTCTTCTTCTGTGCCTTCGACTGCTCATGTTGTAAATGATTTTTGTGCTAATTGTGGTCCTAACACTCATGCTACTAACGTGTGTTAAAGTGGTTTGTTGTTTAACCCTGAACAGGCACATGCAATGCAAGGATTTGGCCAGCGGTTCCCTCAAAACAATAATCCTTTTTCGAACACATACAACCCGGGGTGGAGGCAACACCCAAATTTTTCATGGGGAGGCAATCAAGAACAAAATAAGCCTCTCCATCCTCAAGCTCCACCGGACAAGATGAGCAAAAAGGGAGCCGTGGGAAGTGGGCATGGAGAAACTGCAAGCTGAAAATAGTCAATTAAGGGCGGAAAGCCAACAAGCTTCCAAAAACCATGAAGTCGCCCCTTCAAAAGTTGGAGACCCAAATTGGGCAATTAGCAACCGCCCTAAAAGGTCATAAGTCTGGGACCTTTCCGAGCCAACCACATCAAGCAAATGCCATTATCACTCTCCGAAATGGCAAACAGGTAGGTAGTGAGGTACTTTCTCCTTCATCTTCTTCTCCCCCTCCTGTTGTAAATAAGAATGCTAATGTGGATAATGATGATGTTGATTGTGATAAGAGTCCAAGTGACATGGGGGAAAATTCTAAAGTTGATTCTCCACCCCCCATGCCATATGTACCTCCCGTACCGTTTCCTGGAAGGTTTTTAAAACATAAATTGGATAAGCAAATGTCGGAGTTGATGAACATGTTTTCTAAGGTGAACATCAATATCCCTTTACTCAATGTGATTAAAAACATTCCTGCTTATTCCAAATTTTTCAAAGAATTAAATTCCAAGAAACATAGGTATGGGACAGATGATAGAGTAGTGATGAGTGAAAATGCTAGCGCAGTGGTACAACATAGTCTTCCACCCAAATTGAAAGACCCCGGAAGTTTTCTGATTTCTATTACTATGGGGGGATCAAAGAGGGTAAAAGCTATGTTGGATCTTGGTGCCAGCATTAATTTGTTGCCATATTATTTGTACGAGGAGTTGGGTTTACCCGAATTAAAACCCACCACAATGGCCCTACAACTGGCGGATCGGTCCATTAAAAGACCTGTGGGCATTGTGGAGGATGTTTTAGTTCAGGTAAATTCAATCATTTTGCCTGTTGATTTTGTGGTGCTTGAAATGCCAAAAGGTGAAGGAAGTTGCCGTGATTCACCCATATTACTTGGGAGACCTTTCATGGCGACGACCAACACCATTATTAATGTGAGAAATGGCAAACTGTCTATGACAGTGGCGGGTGAGAAAATTGAACTTTCTGTGTTTGATGCCATGAAATATCCTAGTGATGATAGTGAGGAGTGTTCATATGTTGATAATCGTGAAACATTGTCAAATGACGGTGAGAATTCTAGGGATAGTGCGGGTTCCCACTTGTGTGCCGTGAACAATAAGGCCGACAATCTTGGTTCTTGTGATGGCCCGTATCACCCCCTAGACCGATCCCAAAAGGGGTCGGTGTCCCTATTAAAATCTTTCTTTCCACTTAAGTCTACCAATATTGATAAAATGGAAGAATGTTGTTTTATTGATACTTCTGATGCTTTGTATGTTAAGATGCATGTTCAGGATGCTTGCGATTTGGTGGAGGAGAAAGAGGTGCTTGATTGTGATAAAAATAAGGCACCAACGGAGTTTGGGGGAGAGACTCCCAAGAAAAAGAAATTGAAGAAAAAGAAAAAGAGCAAGAAAAAGGTTAGAAAAATCTCTTGGGCTTCATCCGAGTTTGTAGAAAAGAGTGAATTGTTGTGGAAAGTGGTGGGCATTTGTGCCCGAGAATGTGCAAAGTGGGCCAAGGGAAGGAAAGCCAAGGCCAAAGGGAATGTGGTCACATCAAATCCCATTTAGTTGGGAGCAATGGTCGGGCTAACGACCTTAAACAAATGCGCTAATTGGGAGGCAACCCAAGTAGGTACATTTTTATGGCTTTATTTATTTGCTTTGTGTGTCATATCGGCCTTTGAACTTGAGGCATGTTGTTGTTCTCTTTGCTATGAGGACATAGCATGTTTTGAGTTTGGGGGTAGATATCTCCCCGAGTTTGTGGGTTTATAGGGGAGTGTAAATAGTGTCACCCTCTAAAAAAAAAAATTAGAAAATTTTAAAAATTTTTGTTCTCATTACATGTGTGGAAGCTGGCCGACGTCTGTGAGGATTTGAGAGTTTTTGATTGAGTCTTGCTATGTTTGTGCCAATTTGAATTTGTTTATTAGAATTGCATTAATTCATGTAAAACACAATTGCACCACCATTCACTCCCATTATATTTCTTGATCATGGTCTTTAATTTAGGTGTCTTTTATGGGTTCACTTTGACATTCTCGGGGGTCCTAGAACATGATTGCATGCTTGTCAATAACAAATCAATAGATTACTTGATATTTATGGCTTATCTTTCTTTGACAACCCTCTTGTGAGCCTTCGACTTTCTTGTCACTGTATATAAATTGTCACTTGATCCCTTTTGAACCTGTTTAGAAAGAGTGGAAATCTAGACCACCATTCGCATTCATTTGATGCCTAATCCCTAACCCTTGACACCTAGAATAGGTTTATCCCACCTTTGCAAGAATGTGGAATTAGAAACGATCAGTTTGGGGGTTACATGGGAAATTATGGGAATGAGTGAGGAAGGTCAAAAGTTGGAAATATGATTCGTATTGTATAAAAGGGGGCTATCAAAAAAAAAAAATCTGAAAAGAAAAAGTTGGCCCCCAATTCTGTGAAATATGTTTGATAAGTGACCTAGTTTGAGAGAGGGAATGTTTTCAACCCCAAGTGTATAAAATATGAACAAAGTTCTAGTTTGGGGGTTGAAGCATTGGGGAAACAAAGGTGAGCGGAAAAGCTGAAATTCCGGAATGTGTTATATGCAATGGAGAGCTTTTAGTTTCACATTCTTGTATTCGTATGTCCATTCCTTCGTTTGTACCCGAGAGCCTAGCCCCACATTTGTGTGGACTTAACTTTGAGCCATATTTTTGTTCAATATTGAGTAATCGGGTTGACAAGTGTGTAATCATGCGTATGAGTATCCTTGTGTATGTAAATAATGTAGAGCATGTGTTAGTGAACCCATAAACAATCTTAACTTGTTGATCATGATCTCCCATAATTCATTCATCATTCAGGCCGAGGTGGAAAATTGTGGGTTAGATGCATTAATGTAATTGTAATTGCATATTCTTATTGGCACTTGTTTAGCACATTTAAGTGAGATTCTGAGACTTGCTTGGTCGGCAACTGGGTATGTATTGAGAACATGTCAAAAAAATAATTTGTGTTTATTGTTTTTATTTGTTAGGGTAGTTTTGTCTTTATTTAATTCTTTTGTTTTACTCGGGGACGAGCAAAAGGTTAGTTTGGGGGTATTTGATGGATGTGTTTTTACACATCCATCTTATGTACTTTCTTTCTTACTTTGTGTTTGATTTCCCGGGTTTTGTGGTGTTTTAATCGATGTTTTGGGAGTTTTGTTAGTACAGGGTTAAACTGTGGGAAGGTGTGGAATAAAGATCAATTATGATGAAATTTGGAACCACAATGGCCTGCGAGTGATTTGAAGGAAGGGAGAGAACTGACCAAAGCAGCTGTTAACATGGGCGACCGCCCAGGGATAGGTGGGCGACCGCCCAAGCTAGAGATTACCAAAGCTTTGAATCCGCTGTCGTCATGGGCGACCGCCCATGGCCAGGTGGGCGACCGCCCAGGAGTGAATCCGCTGAAGACCAATGTTGCTGTACACATGGGCGACCGCCCATGGATTGGTGGGCGACCGCCCAAGCTGATGATTCACTCATGCTTGAAACCGCTGTATACATGGGCGACCGCCCATGGCCAGGTGGGCGACCGCCCACGCCCCCGAATTCAGAAGATCTGTTTCCTTTTTCAAGGAGGATTTCTTTCACTTTCCTAATTTTTATTCCTTATTTTCCTAGTTTAAATAAACAACTGCTGGAGACATTTTTTTTCATGCTTTATTTTTCCATTGTAATTGAGAGAGGCTCAAGGATTCAAAGGATTTTTCGTCTACCAGGTTCTATGTATTTTGATTCATTCATCTCTTTTTGTATTTTAAGATGAACATGAGTAGCTAAGTCTTTTATTTCATGGATTGGATGTAAGCAATATTAGGGTTTTATGCTATAACATTATTTGGTCAATTTAATTTCTCCTTGTTTATCAAAGTGGTTTTCTTTCAATTCCTGAGTTGTCAATCTAATCAATTGTCAATTGTGAATTGTGTGAGTGTTGATTTACGCAGTAACTTGGTTGATTAACACCGATTAAACTTTGATAATTAGATCTAATTGGCATCGTAACTGAGCCAAGAAGGTTTAGGTTCTTTTTATCTTTTGTTCTTATTGAATTCTTTGTTTATTAATTCGACGTAATTGAAAGATTAATAAACAGGAATAGAAGGGTTGCAAATCGCACACCAAACCGTCCCAACCCTTATTATTGTGATTGAACCCTAGGAAATAATTGATCATTTTATTCTTAAAAATAGCATAAATCCTTGGTACTGTGAAACTCCAATCCATGAATTCCTTTTAATCTGATTTTAATCCTTGTCTCTTGTTGCTTGATTGCTTGATTGCTTTTCTTTTTAGTATTTTATTTAATTAAGTTTTTAATTTAAATCAAACAAACAAAACCCCCCTTTTTGGTTACTTTTCACTAATTAAATTAACTTGTTAAAACCAACGAGTCTCTGTGATTCGACCCCTGCTCGTGCATATTGCTACACCGGTAGCGAGTACACTTGCTCGGTAATTTATTACACAGTGGATTTTTGTCCATCACATTAGAAGCTACTCAATCTGCATATGCTTCTTTGGCAAACTCCACGCCTTCCTACCCATCGGCTTCTTCACAAACCCCACTTTGTCCATCATTAACACCTCCAGCACCACTACTAACATAACCATCAAGATCAAAATCGAAACTAAAAGTAAAAGAAAATAATCCATTAAATTGGATGGAACAAAAATCAACATCAGAATCAAGCCTAAATGCCTACATTATAATTAAAATAAAATAAAAAGGAAAATATTATAAATAAATAAAAGCTGGAAAAAAAGTGTGAGACTGCTTTAAAAAAATTGCAAACCAAAATTCATCTTTCTTCACTATAATTGTTTCTTACACAAGGAACCAAATGGCTTGCTGATTGCAGAGAAACATCAAAAATTGTTTAGGTTCTGCAAGAGAGAGTTGTCAAAGGTTTAAGCACAATAGAAAATATGAATTGGGTAAGAGAAAGATGGACCACTTTATTCTGGGAATCCTTCAACTGTTGCCGATGTTTCTCTTTTTGCCTTTGCTTCTCAATTCTCTTTTCTTTCGCAAACTCCTCTCTTCTTCTGTCTCAACCCTCTCAGAAGGTCCATTCGATTTCCTTACGGGCATTGGTGGAAGTGCTGATGATTTAGCATGCTGTTTAAAAGAAGCCCCTTGAGCGGATTGCCCTGGGTCTGCAAATTAGCCGAAACCCTAGATTAAAACCCACTTCAATATCCAGTAACACATGCCATCATCATGGGCGTTGATGGAGAAGTGGAATACCTGGAAAGTAATGAACTACCAATTGTGGATGCTTGCTACTTTGTTCTTCATTTTTTCCACATATCTGGCCTTCTTCTTCTCTAGTTTCTCCTGCTCACATCCAAATATGTCATTAGAGATCAAATAATCCATCAAGCGAGGATGAAAACACACACATATATATATATATATATGTGAATAAATAAATAAATAAAAACTTGATCTAAAGCTGTTACCTCCATTTTCCTAATCTCCGCTTCTATGGATGCTTTCTCGCTGTTCTCCCACGATGTGATTTCAGATAGCTTCTTCTCAGCTCTATTAACAAATTCATTACATGCAATTTTATTTCATTTGGGTTTGAAGATAATTTATAGATATTGAAAATCAAAAATGTTGGATTAGAGTGAAAAAGATAGTAGCACATGGGAGATCTTACAACCACAGGTTAAAGAAAGTTCTTACTTGTTTTCTGCTTTTGACTTCTCGCTTTCTTCCCAAGCTCTAACCAGTGCATCCTTCTTCTCTGTCGCTACTCGCTCAAGCACCGCGTCTGAACAAAGGAAGAACGCATCAAATCTTTGCTTTAAATTACAAAGGTATAGGCAAAAGAAAAGTAGTGTAAATTGAGATGGTAGAGAAAATACCTCTGTTGATAGAACCCGCAGCAGGCTTCTCCTCAGTTTCTGGTGCTTCTGTCAAATGGACAATTTATCAAACAGTTAGAAAGCAAGAAAGTTTAAAGATGCAATTTTGAGATAAACGGAAGAGTGATATTCAGAAACCAATTTAGAGTGTGTTAGGCAACTCCAACTCCAAACTTTGGATTTGGGATTGAAGGTAACAAATTAACTCCACAGATTTCTTCCAATTACAAATCCAAAGCTTGAAATTGAGTAGCCAAACATACCCTTAAGGTTTGAAATTGGGAAAGACCCAAGAAGCTGTGAGCAGTAGGAAATTAAAGCTAAAAATCCAGGATTAGATCCACCGAAAAGAAAATTTTCTACGAATGAAACCCTAATTAAAGCTATATAAGAGCAGGAAGTATGCAATTCCAATTTCATGGTTCTCAATTGAATCAAAGCAAAATTTAAAAATGCATACTCTAATCAAACGGAATCATCAAAAACAATAAATAAAAATGAAGAACTTAACTATTTAGGATAATTTTTTAGAAATTTCATATGCTATATTTTGGTTTTTAAGAAACGCAGACAGAGGTAGAGAGAGATAGAGAGAGGAATTACTGTCGTGAACTGCTGATGAGATGGAAAGAACGTGGAGGTTAAGAGCGCTCACAGTCGTAGGATCAGATTTCTACCTTTTATAATCCTAGCCACCACTTATCCCAAGCTAAGAGACAGTTTTTTCATTCCTCTATTGTATTATAGATAGGAATTTCATTGAATGAGAAGTTTAAGGAAAATATTATCATATCTTTTAATTTATACTATCTATTGACTCTCTATTTAAGAAATCACATGATACAAATTGGGTTATGTCCCTATAATTGCATACAATCATTAAATTGATAAGTCGAGTATGCTTGAGGGATGATCCAATAATGAAGTTGATATGATTTCTCATTTATTACTACTCGAATATCAATTGCTTAATGTAGATCTTTATTTATTTGCTATGAGAAATAAGTTGATGGCATGCACTCATTAAGTTGAAGTTGAGAAATAAGGGGTCACGTGGCCCCATTTTCCGGTCCGTGCGGCCTCTTTGGGTCCTTGATAGCCTAGGATCAGTCCATTGTAGTTTTCTTCATTTCATCAACTAAATCAATGTCTTTATTTTGTTTCATGCTTTAAAATGACTTCGAAATGATGTACTTGTTCTCTAAGGGGCGTTTGTTTTTTGATTTTCAGCCTTGTTTGCCTCTTAACACTTACTCCCTTAGTCCCAGCCCAGTGTACACTTATTTCTCTTTTGGTCCGTCCCAGCCCAGTAAGAACTATCATAAATGATATTGATGCTACCATGAGAAAACTTGGTTGCACAGGGACTGAAGTGACAATGGATACTTCGGCAGCTTCCTCCTTGACAGCTCGTCTACACACAAGAAACACACGTAAACTAGGCCGGGGGTGTCTCCGGCGTACCCCCTCCGGCGTGAGAATAAGGTTAGATGGACAAGGAAGAGAGTACAACAATGGAGGTTTAGAGAGAGAAGGTAGAGAGAGAGATCTTACCATGCAATGAGCACTATTCACCCTTTATATACTCCTAAGCCCCCCATGTGCCTTGCACATGGGGGGACACTTGTCAATCATCCAAAGGAGGTCTCTCAACCAACCTCAACTTAGTGGGATTTCACTATTCACCTTGTCACATCAATCATCCATCACAAGTATTTAGGGTTAGGGGCGTAGGCGACAATCAACGTAACATCCTGGTAACGCCCTAAGTTCCATGTCGCTCTGGCGACAACCTGATTATAGGCGACATCAACTGTCATGTCGCCCTAACCTAGGTAGCCCGCGAGCAACGTACTCCTCTTACTTATCAGGCGAGCATGAGCTCGGCCATGTCTTTCGCATGGCCCCATTGCCCCAAAAATCTGTATCCCCACGTCCCTTCTCGCCGGGGCCTATTTAAATAGCTCCATGGAGCCTATTCCTTTTATGTCGCTGCCAGGGCAAATTTCCTTGGGCGGCCCAAGCCCAGTGGGCCTGGACCTTAATTAGCTATTGGGCCTGGTTTCTTATTATTAGGGCCCAATGTATTTTATAGGATCGTATCAGAAGCCCCCAAGTTCAAGCCTCGGATTATTTATGGTCCAGGCGAGAACTTTATTTGATGTCGCATGATTCTCGCAGTTTATTCTTCATATGGGCGAGGAAACAGGCCTTGTCCGTCACGCATGTGACACGTGTCGTAACGGGGGTGAGCCAGACGGTTGGGGGGCCGTACACTTGCGTTGGGAACCGAGCCGTCTCCTCTTAAATGTTCACAATAATGGGGGGAATTTCAAAAATCATACCCCTCCATTAATTTCCTCTCGTAAATCCCCCCAAACCCTTCCATTCCTACACTTTCGGAGTTTAAAAACCCCTCACCATCATCTCACACTCTGCACTCCCCCCAGATCGCAGACGCCCCACATTTCCAACTTATCCGCATATTTCGGAGCATTCTAAGGAGTTTCAGGAGAAGAAGGGTGGCGTACAGAGCTTTCAAGCTTCCTTTTCAACTACTCCTTCAGACTTTTATTCCAATCTGCAACTTCCCAGGTAATTTTTCTAACTTTGACTTCCCGCATGAATTCTCGCTTGAGTTCTTGCTTGAATTCTCGCTAGGATTCTCGCAGTTGCAATTTTAAGTTTTCTCGTAAATGGTCAAGTCTTTTTTCCAAAACTTGTTAAGTCTGGTTAGAGCGCAATAGATGGGGAGAGGGTTTTCAAAAAAGAGAGATGAGGGCAGGGGCTTGCATCTCAATTACAGATCCTCACTCCTTGCTTAGGCGACATGAGTTTGGATGTCGCCCTTTCCTCTCCCCCATAATACCTGATCCCATGCACACTTTCTTCACAAGATTATACCCCCCTCCTGCCTGTGACATCTCTTTCCTTGAACTGATTTTTCTAGCACTATCGTAGCCCCCAAATTTACTTGGTCCTCCCTTCTATTCACAGGTCATGTCTTCTTCAAACTCAACATCTGACCATGATGTCTCGGACACCTTAGCAGCCGAGACCCTAGAGCGACAACCTGTCTCACAGGGTTCTTCCAACCCTGAGGTCGCCGGCTCCAGCAGCTCTTCTTATACCCATTTGCAAACTCACCACTATGTTAAGTATGGGATTAACCCGGACATTTATCATATAGAACCATATGTTGGGGACTTATCCCTTGCCGCTATGCGAAATAGAAAAGATGGGGTCATTGTGTTTCCATCTCAATTAGACGCCGGCCTTAGGATCCCAATAGACCCCTTCCTTGTCGCCGTTTTAATCCACTCCCAAGCCGCCATTGTAGATCTTCATCCCAATGCTATCAGGGTCCTTACGAGTTACCTAGTGATTTGTAGGGCCTTAAAGCAAGAACCCACACTTCCCCTGTTTGTTAATTTGTTTGATGGTTATACTTCTGTATCTCAGAGGCATGGCGTAGTTGAAAACCGACTTTCTGTCAAGTACAAGAGTCCTAGACTTCTTACCCCCTTACCTAGAAAGGTCCACAATTGGCAATCCAACCCACTTCTGATTACATCCCGTATAGGCTGGACTCATCCATGCGACCTTGGCGACATATACACAAAGATCATAACCCGGAATGCCTTAGTTTCTGGCGACACCAGGCTGAGAGCAAAAATTTTTAAGGTTTTAGAAGATGCCTCAGACACAGGGCTAGCGCTATTTTCATGGCGGGATATACTATCTCGCCCTTCCTTGCTTAGGAAAGTTGGTCTTCCCGATTATCGCTATCCTGACGACGAATCTCGCCTGATCATCAAACCACTAGACCCGTACCCTGGTTGGGACCGCCATTCTGGGGATGTTCTCGCCTCCGAGTGCGGGCCTTGCAAAAAGAAAGATCATTGTTGCAACGCTATGTTTGAGGTTTTAAGTACGTATTTCATTTCTCATTAGTTTTTACTTTGTTTTTCTATTTCTCTTTATTCAACATCTTTTTCCGGCTCAGGTTTTCGACTCATGGACATCTCCGACAGACGTGCCAATGCCGCGGCCAGATCCGATGGTCGTCGTAAGCGACTTACCAATGCCCGCCAAGCCGAATTATCCAAGGCCCCGGAGATAGAGCTCCCCATTTCTCGCGACGGGGATGATGCCGAGGCAATTGCTCGCGAGAAGGCTGCGGCTGCCGCCGAGAGGGCAGCGGGGCAATCGCGAAAGTCTAGCCGAGCAAAAACTCCTCTAAGGTCATCCGCCATTTCGCAACAGGAAGAGAGAATGGAAGTAGAAACAGGTGAAGAAGATGCCGAGGTTGCTGTGATAGAGCCTATCCCGCCGGTCAAGTCCCCCCAACCCTCTGGTTCTCGCGCTCACAAAAGGGGGCGCACCGAGGAGGAAACTGAACCAGTGGAAGAATCAACTGAAGGGGAGGCCGAGCTGGTGAGCTGGCTTAGGGAAGGATTTGAGATGCCTACGGAGAGAGAAGACTTGTACAATCTTGGTGTGGAAATCGCCTCAGTTCCCCTACTGGAAGGCTTTAACCTTCATTCCCGTGATCCTCACAACAGTCTCATCGGCGCCGGCATACTTGAGCGGACCTGCGACAGAGCGGCCATAAGAGAAGTGGTTGAACAAGACGTTGATTTATCTTTGAACTTTGCCGGCCTTCAGATTTGCAGCGTAAGTGCTTGCCGCTTAACACTTTATACTTGGTAATCTACTTTTAATTCATCAACATCTTTCAAACTATTAACTTTTCCCGAACCTTCACAGGTGGCGAGTACTTTGCGTGGATTCAGGGACAAATACAAACTGGCGATGCGTGAGGCCGAGAAAGCGGATAAGGCTCGCAAGCGCGCAGCGGCTGAGAGAGAAAAGTACAAAGGTAGATGTGGCGAGATGGAGAAGGAGTTGGCATCACTGCAAGGCGAGCAACTGAAGGCGGCAGAGGTACTGAAGGCAAGCGAAAACAAGGCCTTGCAGGCTGAGGATAAAGCTAAGGAGGTTTCCGCAGAAAAGTTGGCGCTAGAGGAGAAAATTCAGGCCCTAGAAGCCGACAACTTGGCCCTGGCGACCAAGAATGATGACCTGATCGCGGAGATTGCCGCCAACAAAGAGAGAGCAGAGACTGACGCGATGGACATGTACGACAAGGCTTTACTTCATGTCATGCGGGCGGCGGCGGCAAGCTCTGAGGACATCCCGGCTATAACTCCTGAGCTTATCGCGAAATGGGGCTCAGAGCAGATCTACAGCGACTTTTGTCGCCGCGGTCACCCCATTGTCCCTTATGAAGACGGAGAGCTTAAGGCTTTGGCTGCAGAAGACGAGCTTCTGGGCAAGCCGATCTGGGAACCTCCTGCCCTCATCGAAAAAGATGCTCTGTCAATGTGGGTGGACTTAATTGGCGAAAAAGGTCAAGCTCTCCTAGCCGCTAAAAACGCCGCTCGCGAAGCCCGCCGTGCTGCCCGAATCTCTGCTGGCGAAAAACAACCCTCTGCCTCCTGATTTACCTGTGGTTCTTTTTTAAACAATGTTTTATGGTTTGCTCTCAGACAATCTACTTTCTTGCTTTTTAAACAATGGTATGCTTTTGGGAATGTCGCGGTTTGCGACTTAGACATTTACATCTTATTTTTGGATTGGTGTCGCGGTTTGCGACTTAGACATTTGAAACTTGATCTTTTGTGGTTTGTTGTCGCGGTTTGCGACTTGAACATTTTTACATGGTTGTAAGGTCGCGGTTTGCGGCACAAACATTTATGCTCTTTTTAATTTGGTGTCGCGGTTTTGTAAGTACCCAAATCTGGCTCATGCCTTCCGGTTAAATTTTCCGGCAATTTCGGTAAGTTTCCCGGTAATTCCCCGGACCTTCCTAGTGTTCCGGAAATGTTCTGGAACAGTCCCAAATTAAATTAAGGGCTGAAGGGAGCCTTCCTAATTAAGAAACACGTTTTTCTTAATTAGGAAGAGGGTTCTAGAATTTGCCACCTTGCATGGTTCTAGAAATGCTGAGTCACAATGGATAATGCCGCACGGCTGCATTAGCTCGCTGTCCCTAGCCGCACGGCTTCATTAGCCTTATCCAGACTGCCTATAAATAGAGCCCTCCTCTACCCATGACAATACACACACAATCCATAGCAAGTCACCTACAAACACTCCAAATACGTGAAGAATACTGCTGGAAGCTCAAGAAGGTGAAGAAGAAGGCCAAGAAGCTCCCTCCCTCCTCCTTGAAGATCCAAGACCAACCTCTCCTCCTAGCTCCGACCAAAGAAGAAGGAAGCTATTGGTAACCTCGCACGCCCTACCTTTGCATCCTAATTGCTTTATAATTTGCTCATTGCATTGTCTTTATATTGCTTGGGACTTGGTAGATTAAAGATCCTATCTTTATATTCCCCCTTCCCCTTTGGCATGCATTAGACATCATTTGTCATAAAAATGTAGTCTTTTCCCATAAAGGTGCATCCTTTGCACCTAAAACCCCCGTTTTCAAATAAAAATGTCATCTTCATGCATCCTTTGCATATAAAAATCAAATCTTTTTTCAATCAAAATGCATCATTTGCATCCAAAATCCCTTGTTCAAGCATCATTTGCTTTAAAGACCATGTCTTTACCATAAACTAGCATCATATGCTTTTCAAAATGCAATCTTTATGCATCATTTGCATAATGAATGCCAATTTCTTCAACAAAAATGCATCATTTGCATAAAAATCAAATCTTTATGCATCATTTGCAATAAAGATTATTTCTTTAAACTAAGTGCATCATTTGCAACCCAAAATGTCATCTTTTCATTAAAGATTCATTTTTACATACATTTCCCCCATTCCCCCATTAACAACCTAGGAATGGACCGGTGTAAAAGATCCTATCTTTACATCGTTCCTTCCATTAAAGGTTCCATATCTCTTTAGAAAGGGACACCTTGAACCCTATATCTCCGATTATCGCTTAAGAAAGAGTATGAAGCATCTATATGAGCTCGGCCGTCTTAAAGCGTAGGATTGATGGGCTAAGGACCCTCCTTTTCTAAAGAACCTCATCTTTGACCAAAAGAGAGTCATTCTCTCGATCACGCAAGTCCCGAGGGTCCCGAGGTTAAAATGCGATGATCACAAGTCATAAGATGAGGACGGGATCATAATCCCAAATACATAAAATTCCAAGGAATCCCGAGCGACAACCAACAAATGGTTTGTACGTCCGGAAGACAACTTGGGACATTTCCCCTTTTTCTCAAACACATGCACACAAGAAAGCACGCAAGAAAGCACGATTACTGAAATCTTGGGAGACTTGCTCCCTAAGAAGGCACTTTGGGTGAACGCCAAACGTTCTTCCCAATGGGTAACTTAACCTCCGAACCCAAGTAAAAACCTTTTTTTCAAAGTTTTGAGGTAATCAAAATGGCGTGGCGACTCCGTTTTTCAAATTAAACCGGATGTCTTCAAACTCGCGTGAATCCAACAAAATTTGGGCACCACATTCACAGTTTGGCGACTCTGCTGGGGAAAATCCCAAAGGAGAAAAGCTTTTATTTTCAAAACAAAAAAAAAATCGATACTCGGTATATAGGTGGAAACCACTTACCCTTCCTGTACACTCCCTGACGTGGGAGTTGGGATACCGGTGGGTTAACAATCCACGTACCAGTATCCCTTTTCGAAAAACAATTTTGAAAAAAAAATAAAAGAAAGCTTTTCCCTTTTGAGCGGGTTAGACTCCCATCGCCGATTTCATTAATCGTGCTTGCTTTCTTTACCATGCATTGCATCATTTGCATCTTGGAATCTGTGCATACTTTGAAGTGGGAAACAACCCAAAAAATAGCAAAAGGAGTGGAACCTGGAAAATTGATCCATGCGTCGTACGGCTCAATCCTCCTTGGATTCGACCGGGCGACCTCGGTCAACAATTCCACCAGGAAAAATCATGGTTAATCTGGCGATCCTAGCGGCTTGGGGCTACTCGGCTTCATGGTGACGGGGCTCCCGAGAAAATTTACGTGCTTACGTGTTGCATTTCCCCGTCCCGAAAATCATTCCTTTAAAACACATTATGAAAATCTCTGTTTTAACTCAAAAGGAACATTTTTAGGAGACCGCACACTACGCGCACTTTGATATATCCTGTACACTTTTCACGCACGTCCTTCAAACCCGAGGGTGGTTCCAATTGCAGTCACGGACAGCCTTACGATGCTCCCGGGCGCGCACGGAATCATCCCAACCTCCCCATGGCCGCCAGTGTCGACCAATGCACAGTCCGTGTCACACGTTTCAAAAAACCGTGACTTTTGGTTGGTTTTTGGTCTAGTCCGTGTCATATAGCCCGGGCCAGATACCCACGTAAAGGTCAAGCCTTAGCTCATAACGGAAGCCAAGATTTTTGCTCAAGCGAAATTCTGCCGAAATTCCGACAAGAAAAAATCGGTGGGATCTTGACTCCGACATTGACTATTGACCTTGACCCGCACGGAATGCGTAAGAGTCAAGATCGAGTCTTTGCCAAAAATCAAAAGATCTTTCGCTCAAGTGAAGCTCTGCCAAAATTTCGACAAGGAAAAATTGGCAAGATCTTGACCGGCATTGACTTCGATTCCGACCCACGCACCGTGTATGCAACAAAGTTCAATGTGACACCGTGTCATCCGGCTTTTTACCGCCCGACCCATGCCTATTATTCTCTCGGACATTACCGAAAGTCAAAAAACGTCATTCGCTCAAGCGAAACTCTGCAAAGATCCGTCAAGGCGTAGAGACGAGACTTTCCGGTATTGCCTTGACTATAATCCGCATCGCTCGTGCGTTGAAAGGTCCTATGACCCGCTAGACCCGATAGGAGCGTTCTTTACTCTCGGTCGGTGGGATCCGCGTGCCCTATAGGACCCTCGCCGGGAGTGTCCACCTGGGAGGTCGAAATACGGGTGGAATACGAGGGGCTTATAGACGTAGTGACGGAACCCACGATCCAGGATCTAGAGTAGTTGTGAAAAAGAAGGGCGAGAATCCCTTTTCCAACCAAATAGATATTAATAAAAGACAACTGTTTTAAGTAAACTTGAAGATTCTAATTTGCATATTGCACAGGCCTTCGGCCTAAACACCTACCCCGAGTCTAAACCTTTCCTATCCCTTTCCCGCGGCGAGAAAGAAGTGGGTGAGAACACCGGGTCGGCGACTTGTTAGCACAGAATCCTCGGACAGTTCGCGAGAATCCTCGGTTTCGAGAGTCGAATGGCCGATTTGACAGAGAACGATCTTTGGTTTGGGTAACCGAGATGACTAGGGAAGAAAGAGCTAGCCTTAGCCACGGAAAACGGTCGTAAGGCCCATGAGGAACGGCAAGCCACGCTCATTGAAGCGCTTCGTCGTCATGGAGTTCAAATAGTGGTCAAGCCCAGCGGCTCCTTGGTAATGGTAGAAGATGAGCCTCCGAGCGGCCATCTCGGCTCCGTGACCTATAACCAATGCCCTCCTCCATCCTCATACGATCCCTTATCCAGATTACCCCTCTTCGATCCTTTCCAACATCTCAAGCCATCGGGGTCCCGACACCCTCACCTCCTCAAATGAGACCCGGCTTTGTTCCCTATCAACGAAAGCAAACGCCTCGGCTATCCCGGTTACGCGGCCTCTGCATTACCCCATGGGATTCACTCCCTCTCCTCAGTATGGGCCATCCCAGGCATTCCCTAGGCCTCAAAATCAGCTCAATGATCCTTTCAATTCATGTCACACACGCAGATCTTCCACCTCCAACTTTGCCAACAGACCCCAGGAGGTTCCGTATCCTTTTTCCTACTTCGGAAATTATGAGCCTAATTCCTATGCCTCTCCGGCCCGTCTCACGGGAACACGGGACCTGGTCAAGTTTACACTTACTTCCCTTCCAAAGATCCCCAAGCCTTGGTACCAGCTACCACTGTGCCACCTACTGTCCTTCCACCCAAATCGATAAGCCTTCTCCGGAATCGAGCAATCCTAAACCATCCCCCGACTCAGGCATGGCTTGGCTAATGGAACAAGTTAGGTCCATGCAAGAGAAGTTTGGGGAAATAAACACCAAGAGGACAAGCATACCAGTATCACCGATCCCAGCAAAGTTGTCCCTCTCCCTCCAAAATTCCGAATGCCAGAAATTGAAAAGTTCAACGGCACTGATTGTCCCCGGACTCACATTGAAAGCTACATTCTTGTCATGAGAGCCAAAGATTGTACGCAACAGCAAATGGCCGATCATTTTCAGTTATCATTAAAAGGTTCAGCTCTTAGGTGGTTCCTGCATGTGAAACCAGAGGCCCGAGCTACTTGGGACCAGATCAAGGAAGCATTCCTGGAAAAGTATAAGGCCAATTTGAATTGGGAAACCAGCGGAATGACCTACGGGGTACCCTACAACGTTCAGATGAGCCGGTAAGTGAATTCTACAAGAGATGGAATTGGAAGCTCGGTGAAATGATGACCCCACTCAATGAAGAGGAACAGATGGAGATCTTCCAATCTTGCTTGAAACCTCAACTAAGAGTCCAAATAGGCAATTACTACTATCCACGACCTTTGGGCAATGGTAAATGCCGCACCAAGTTTGAGAATGCCTTCAATATGGCCCCGCCACAGGAACAGCCTAGCCTTACCGCTACAAAGCACCTGTCAAATGCCCCACTGTCCACCGTGAAAGGAAAAGAAGTGATTGGCACCGTTAATTACATTCAGAATGAGAAAGCGGGACGTAATGCAGCCAAGCTGCTGCAAAGCCAAAGCTCCCTTTCTATACCTGCTGAAGATTTCGGAATGCCACTAGAAAAGGTCTTCGACGGTTTGGTAGCCCAAGGACTCATCAGACCTTTGGAAAAGCTGGAAGCCCAGGAACCCCGATATCGAATGGACGAGACCAAACACTGTCGCTTTCACAAATATCATGGCCATAACACTAATGATTGCACCTACTGAAGTTCCCGATCTCTCGCCTAGTTGAAGAAGGCAAGCTAGAACCACCTCGGGGGTCCCGATGTGGTCAAGAATCCTCTTCCTGCTAACAATCGAGTCAACATGATCGAGTTCGGAGGAACAAATGGAAACGGTTTTGGAAATCCAGAGGTCATAGATATCCTGAAATTCAATGTTCCTTATGCTTTGAATTACAGGGAAATGGAAAGATCTGATTAATGCCGCCGCCATGGAGGGACGGTTTGGACCCATAGTCGGAACCGATTTCGTTAATGTTGTCGAAGCTCGGCCTCTTTTCTACGACATCGAACCAGTAACCATGGTCAAGATTACGTAAGAAAGGCTCACTTATGAAGACTGCGAGTTTGAAGTAAAACAAGCCATGTTAATGAAAGTCTCTCCAGAACCCTTCATCACCCATGATGAGCATAATGTGTTTGTAATGGCTCTTACTACTCCCGAGGATCATTCCCAACCCCCTGTTTGGGAAAAGGTAGAGAGAAGAGTGAACAAGCCAGAAGACTTTTGGGATGAAGAAAGTCTGTATCTCGATGCCGAAAGCACAACCAGGTCCTACTGCCCCGCAGGTACAAATGGATGAAGTTAAGTTCAGAAAGGAGATTCCGCCAGATCAGCCGAGTACTTCCTATGGAATTGGTGTCGACAAAGGCAATAATGATCCGCAGAGTGCACAATCAAATGACAACGCTGGCAAGACTGCTACTCCCCAGGGCAACAGCAAGAAGGAGTGAGATCCCGGTCCAACCCTTGTCAAGCCCCCCTCGAGTCAATAAGTAGCGTAGGGTCCAGAGTCAGTAGCGTCTATTCAGTCAAGTCAGGAATCTTTGAATTCCAGTCCTCAGAGTCATCCGAAGGCCTCACGCCTGAGGATTATGAAAATGTAATCGATGTCATCTTTCCCCTTATTTTGAATGAAATGACAAATCTTTCTGATTATCCTCTTATTGCCAACTTAACAAATGATAAATTAACTCAAAACTTAACAACAGTTAATAATGAATCATTTGAACAAGATGCAAACACACTAAACGAACAATACATTAAAGAAATCTTTAAGCAGGTTTCAAAAAAGAGGAAAACCGGGCCCAAGCTGCCGAGGAGGTTTTGATAAGTGTGAACTTGGGTACTATTGAGGAACCTAAAGAGACACAGATTGGAAGCTTCTTCCAGGGGGTTGAAAGGGACGCATTGATCGAGCCGCTCGTAGAATACGTCGACGTGTTTGCATGGTCATACAAGGATATGTCGGGGCTAGACAGTTCGATAGTAGAACACGTAATCCCTCTAGCACCGGATGCTAAGCCAGTAAAGCTGAGAAAGATTAAGCCGGAATGGTCTCTACAGGTCAAAGAAGAAATTGAGAAGCTACCTGCGGGTAGGGTTCATCGTAGTCATTGAATACCCGAAATGGTTGTCCAACATCGTGGACCGTAACCAAGGCCAATGGGAAGGTGCGGCTGCCGTGTGGATTTCCGAGATCTCGAACAAGGCCAGCCCCAAAGACGACTACCCTCGCCAAACATAGACATCCTGGTGGACTCCACTGCCAACTACGAAGTCAAATCCTTCGTTGATGGTTTTGCGAGCTACAACCGGATCAAGATGGTCGAGGAAGACCAAGAAAAGACAGCCTTCACCACACCATGGGAACCTCTTGTTATACAGTAATGCCATTCGGGCTCAAGAATGCCGGGCTACTTACGAAAGCGGCAGCGACTGCGCTTTTTCATGACATGATCCACAAGGAGATTGAGGTCTACGTAGATGATATGATAATCCACTCCAAAGGAGAGGGTGGGCAGCACTTTGTTGACCTACGAAAATTCTTTGAGAGGTTGAGACAGCATTCCATGAGACTAAACCCTGCCAAATGCACCTTCGGAGTGACAAGGGGAAAAGTGCTTGGGTATATGGTCACGGAGCGAGGTATAGAAGTTGACCCCGAAAGATCAAAGCCATCATGGATATGAGGCCACCTCAAACCCAGACATGAAGTCAAGAGCTTCATGGGTAAATTGCAGTACATCGGCCGTTTCGTCAATCAGGTTGACCACTATGTGCGAGCCCATCTTCAAGCTCATGAAGAAGAATGTGGACACAGAATGGACCGAAGAATGCCAAGATGCCTTTGACCAGATCAAGGCATATTTAGTACATCCCACATGCTATGCCCCCAGCGTAGACGAGCCTCTTCTGCTCTATCTCACTGTCACAGACACGGCAGTTGGGGCTATGCTTGCGCAGGAAAAGAAAGTCTCTCGGGTAGAAAACGCCATTTACTTTGTCGTGGGAAGCTACAGGGGAGTGAGCTCAATTACTCGGCATGTGAAAAGACACTGCAGGAGGCGGCCTGCAGGTAGTCGGAAAATTGAAGCATTATATGCGAAGCCCACCCTGTGAATTTGGTCTCGAAAATGGACCCCATCAAGTACATCTTTGACAAGCCTTCCCTCTCGATGCGTTTAGCGAAGTGGTCCTTCTTCTTGGCAAAATACGACATCAACTATGTGACCAGAAAGGCCATCAAGGGTCAAGCATTGTCGATCACCTGGCGAACTTCCCCAGTAATAATGAAGACAGAGGGCACTGAACCCCAATTCCCGAGATGAAGGGATCTTTGCGGTTGAGCCTGAGAATAGATGGCAATTGTTCTTTGACGGAGCCGCTAACAAAAAGAGGAAATGGTGTAGGAATGCTATTGGTCGATCCGCAAGATGAGCATACCCCCATAGCCCTCAAGTTGAACTTTCCTGCCACGAACAATATCGCCGAGTATGAAGCTTTGCATTCTTGGTTTGGAGGCCGCCTTAGAAGGAAATATCAAGGAGCTCGAAGTTTACGGAGACTCGGCCCTGATCATCAACCAAGTCTCCAACAAGTGGAAGACTGTGGACCCTAATCTGCAACGGTATCATGCCCATATGGAGGAGTTGACTGGACAGTTCGAGAGAAGTGACTTTCCACTACTTGCCGAGGGAAAAGAACAGATTCGCAGATGCCTTAGCTACTCTAGCCTCATTGGTAGAGATCCCGTAGGGAAAAGCCATAAAGCCCTTCAGAGTGGGTAGAAGAGAAGCCCCAGCCTTCTGTTGTGAAGTGGACCTGGGACCCGAGCCTATAAAGGAACCTTGGTACAATCAGATTTACCAATTCCTCAAAGACGGAGAGTCAGCTTTTAGAGACGAAGAAGGTAGACCAAAAGAAGGTGTCAGAGCCAAAAGCTTGCGAGCCCTGAAAAGGTTGGCCTCCCATTATGTCATCCTAGGAGGCAACCTGTACAAGAAACGCTATCAAGGACCACTCCTCTTATGTGTCACTCAAGAAAGAGCCAGAGAGTTGATGACCGAAGTCCACAATGGTCCTTGCGGTCCTCACATGAATGCCAGAGCCCTGATGCAAGTGATCCTCAGAATGGGATACTACTGGATCTCCATGGAGACAGATTGCGTCCAGCACGTTCGAACCTGCGACAAGTGCCAGCGATTTGCCAACCTCAACCATCTCCCACCTCATGACTGCACTGCGCATGACGACTCCTTGGCCGTTTTGCAACTTGGGGCATTGACGTGATAGGGAAAATAGCCCCGACGAGGGAAGCAATGGGCACGAGTTCGTGTTGGTAGCCATCGACTACTTCACCAAGTGGGTAGAGGCGAAGTCCTACAAGGTCCTCACTTCCGGAAAAGTGGCCCAGTTCATCAAAGAAAACATAATGTGCGAGATATGGGGTGCCCAGCGAGATCATTTCGATAATGGGTCACACTTCGAAGGAGGCTGCGATAGGCTGGCATCGAGTCGAGTTACTCGCCACAAGTCGTCCCCGTACGGACCTCGAGACCAATGGAGAGTGTGGAAGGCTGCTAATAAGACACTCGAGCGGATCATCAGGAAGATGGCCACCCGTGGTCGTGATTGGCCCGAAAAGCTGCACCTAGCACTGCGGGGCTACGTAACGTCTGTCAAACGGCCACAGGAGAAACTCCTTTTGCCCTAACTTACGGGATGGAAGCAGTGTTACCGGTGGAGTTGGAAATCCCGTCATTAAGGGTCCTCCTGGAAAAGCAGTGTCAACGAAGTAGAATGGCTACGAAGCGGCATGATGAATTGGCCTTGCTCGATGAGAGAAGGCTCAAAGCCATGGAGCACACCCGAGCCTACCGGAGACGAATGGCGGAGCGTTTGATAAGAAAGTCAAAGCCGGAAACATCAAAGAGGGTGACTTAGTGCTGAAAGTAAAGCCCCTACCGAGACAACCCCACAGGAAAATGGGAACCCGTTTGGATCGGCCCTTATGTAGTGCGAAGATACCGTCGGGAGGAGCAATGAAGCTTGCGGACTTGGATGGCAATCCCTTTGTCCACCCGATCAACGGTGATAAACTCAGAAGATACTATGTCTAATAATAAAAAAAAAAAAAAAATCTTAGTGCAAAAAGAGTAATACCCGGCTAAATTTGAAAAACCCCAAAAGGGCGGTCTAGGCAAAAACGGGGTTGCACGAAAAAAAAAATAATAAAATAAAAAAATAATAAAAAAATATATAAAAAAAAATCTTAGTGCAAAAAGAGTAATACCCGGCTAAATTTGAAAAACCCCAAAAGGGCGGTCTAGGCAAAAAACGGGGTTGCACGAGAAAAAAAAAAAGAGACTTAGTTTTGTTAGTTCACCGGAATGAACTACGAAGACTGAGCCCCTTAGCCTTTCTTGTAAAAGGGGAACGTAGGCGGCCATATATGGTTCGGTCTAAACAATAAAAAAGGGCAATAAAGCTTCCATAAAGTGCGTCCTTAGCAATAAATAAAAGGGTATTTCGGTTTTCATAAAACGGGTCCCAAGTAATAAGACATTTGAATTTCCATGAAACATGTCTTGATTAATTTCTAAAATAATATTTCTTGTTCATTACAAGTCAAAAATTTCTTGATGAGTTCAAGCACGGTCTACCTCTTGACTCTGCTAACCTTGCTAAAAAGATCTAAAATACAATAAAATGCCTAAATAAACTAATGTGTTTGCAAATGGCAATAAGAGGATCTTGAGAAAAGACTTGTCGGTCGTCATTCGCTAAGTCTTCTTCGAGTCTTCTTCCCTTTTCCTCGGCCTCGTCGAGTCTTCTTCCTTTTCTTCTCAATAATGTCGGTATCCCTCATCCCGACCTCTCGGTATCCTCGCTGGAGCCTCTACCAACCCCGTGTCAATAAGCGCTCTCTCTATACGAGCACGAGTCCGTATCTCCTCCCTCGAGACTCGGTCAAATGAGCAACCTCGGACAACCTCTTGTACCGAGCCTCCATGTCACGACCAAGTCACACGATTGGTTATGGCAACTCGCCTTAGCCTCGGTCTCCCTCAGAGTCCTACTCGAGTCGTGGTCATCCCCCAATAAAACTCGGCGTCTATCCTCCCAAGATAACCTGGTCGCTCCCATCTCCCTCTCGTACCGGTCGAGTAGACGGTGGTCAAGATCGTGCTCTTCCTGCTCCTAAAGATAGCCACAGGTGGGAAAGCGAGTGTATGTCCAAGCCCTCGAGAAAAAGTGAAGGCTGGGTCCCTCATGTCTAGAGACATCACCTCCATGGTCCGGATGTCCTCCCGAGTCACTCAAAGGCTCTCAGAAGCCCCCAAACCGCCCGGATACCAAGCGGGGTATGTAGAAGGATGACCGGCGAGAATCACGGAACCCTCGCGGCATAAGACTCTGAAATATCCTCACAGTGCGCAACCTCCGGTGTGGTATCCACCAACGGATGTCCGAAGTGGATAGCCTAGCCATCATCGGCTCCCGGCTACCCTGTTCTGTTGCCTAGGTGCACCTCTCCGAGAAATCACCCAAGGGCAGTCGGCAAAGCCCCGAGGCAAAGCCCGAGCCTCTCTGCGACCACAAAGTCAACATAGCCGGACTCCCGGACCTCATGAAATGGTCTCCCGAGCCATCCTGTCGATCCCATGCAAAGTCTCCCCCAAAACCCGGTGGGACGATATCCTTCCCGGCCACTGCGATCTCGACCATGTCCGAGAGACCACCGTGACAAATCCCCACGGACTCGGCGGTAAACAGAACGAGAAAAGACGCAAAGGATAAATGCGTCCATAGCCACCATGGTAGCGGCCATAGGCCGGAGATCCAAACACCGGGATCTCGGAAAGGTCAATCTGTCCAGAAGCTACCATCATCTCCTCGGCCTCTCCCGGAGGAATGCGAGAAAAGATGCAAGCTTTACCGCCACCGGCACGTCTCCGATCAGCGGAATAGATATAGCCTCGGTCTCGGGACCCCCAATCAAGGCTCGAAGTCTTCGTGCGTTGGGACGATTTCGTTGTAAGAAAAGCGATAAACATGTCTCCGGACGTCCCCGGAACTTTCTTTGCGGCTCTCAACGGAGTCCCAATCGGGGCGGGAGATCCCTCAAATGCCATAAAGACTTGATCTTGAAGGAAGAATCAATCAGCCCCTTGTGATTTTGGAAGTTATGTCTCGCCCAAGATTGAAGACCAGGACGAGAAAATGGTCTCTCTTCCCCCTTTGTAGTCTAACGGGCCTCTCCATCGCAAAAGTGATCAAAGATGGTGCTTTTAGGTCCAAAATGTGCCTGCAGGAACAATTGGGACAAGTCTAGAGTGAAAATGAAATGAAATGGCCAAGCCTTGCTTTTATTCGAGAAAATAACCGGTTCGAGACGGGCTGTGAGCCGCACGGCTTCATTTGCCCAGAGACCTATCCGCGCGGCTACATTAGCCCTCTGCGAGAAAAAAATTCTGCGGCAACCAAAGTTCTTTGCCCAAGGAGTTTTCACCCCACTTTTTCAAGCAAAACACTGTACAAAAACATATCCGAAGCCATTCAAGCATTTATACACCATTATAAATCATTTTGGCCCAGTTTCGGCCAGATTCCAAGCAAAAAATCGCCCCAAGGCTCAGATAATATGCAAATTGAAAAAGCATGAATTAGAAAAGCAAATAAAACATAAGTACAATGTCTTCGCCCCATCGGCGCCCAAATAAAGCAAAAAAATAAACAAGTTGTGCATAAAAATTGTTCATTGTTTGTCTTGTTCCAAATCTACTCTAGAGACCCCCTAGGCCTCAGATTCTTCTTCCTCCTCATCATTTGCTCGGCTCATAGACGCTAGGCTCTCTCATCACGTCCTCACAGTCGCTCGCATCGGAAGAGGGATGTTGTCGTGCTCGTACTCCGCCCGAGTTGCTCCAAGATATCGGCATTAGGACCTCGCCCACGAGGCACGGCCTTTGGATGAATACTCCGGCCGAGGAAGAGGATGCTGCGCCCCAGACATGCCTCCTTTTGCGCACGAGCTCCTGCACGCTTGTTGACGCTTTAGTAAGCGCGGGCCGGCTTCTTGACCAAGGATCGGCACACGTCTTTCCAACCCCGTTCCGCCCTTTGACCAACACTTTGTCATAGGTGCGAGCTGGAACTCCGAGAAAAGAAAAGAAAATCTCGGAAAATCTCGAGAAAAATCTCGAGAAAATTGCAAAAAAACGAGAAAATCGAAAGCTAAAAAGGGAATAAGACCCTAAGAGTATACTCACGGTGCTATCGGGTGGCGGGGGTATCTTGGGGCTCCCTCGTGTCGGGACAGGAATCCTCATCCTCCTCGGTACTCAGGTGTACGGACGTATGAGAGGTGTGCGGGAGGGATAGGCGGGTCGGTAGGCTCGTCACTCCCACGTATCCACAGTGACGCCGGCTTCGTCGGCTTACGTGGCGTCCTCGGCGCTGCTCCACAAACACGGCGTAGGGGGTACCCATGTCAAAATACTCCTCCGCAGGCTATACCTCCACAGTACCTCTCAATCTCATCCGCACTTTGCCGAGTCCACAGAGGCTGCGGCATCCGTCTTGGAGGATCGTGTGGAGTAATGGCGTCAATGGAGGGACATGACCATGCTTTGCCTCGAGAAGCGGTCCCCAGATATATGATGTCGCAAGTCAGCCCGGTGAGCCACCTCCTCTCGCCTTGTCACCTCAATAGCATCTCCCGGCCAAAATCTCCGGATACACGCCCCGGGGGTAGAAGTCCACTCCATCCGGTCCATCCTTATTGAGCACGGGCTTCACCATCTTGTAGTCGAAAGTGATCCGGGTCTTCCCCGTGAACCTATCCCTCACATCTCCCCTCCGGCGAACCATCGCGGGGAAAATGGTGATATCACTCTGTGGTTCCAAGGAAAGAACCCGATCACCTCGCAAAACCAGGCTGCATGTTCAAAAACATCAAAAAGGTCATTTTTCTCATAAGAAGTCTCAAGACAGAAAAGAAAAGAGAAGAGAAAGAGAGGCTACCTCGAGGGCAAATGAGAAGCGATCCATAGAAGCGACTTTGTTTATTTGTACATGTCCAGAGAGAAGTATAACTCAGCCAATCCGGCCTCTCCCCGAGGCCGTCCCTATCCCATCCACATCGACCAAAGAGTCGAGGAGGCAAGTCATGGCTAGCGTCCCAGAATTAGCAAAGATAGTGGCGACATCATCAACCACACGAAAGCTCTAACCACTGTGGTGGGCGGTCATGTCACTACCGGCAAAGTCCCGCATGCAGCTTGGGACTCGCCACCTCGACATTCCTCGTCTCCATACCCAATCCCTTGGGAATCGGCTCAAACCCGACCAAAGCTCGGAACTCCTCAAAAGGCGCCAATGTGATCCTCCAAGTCACGGGCCTCCTAGTGAGCTGCGAGCCGGTGATAGCCGTGAAATCGGCGGGAGTCACCGTCAACTCTCCCGGCTCGGATGGAAGCTATGAGTGCTATCCCACCAAAACTCGAAAGGGCACGGACCCAAGCCCTTGCTCTTAGAGGTGATATGGATCCCCCTGCCGATAGCCTCAATGAATGAATCTAGGCCGGTAGCCCGCACCATCTGCTTGGGATTTACCCCATTCTTCTCGAAATCAGGCATCCTTTCCCAAAGCCTGACTGCTATCTCAGATGGTCCTCTAGACTTGTTCTCCTGTAGACAAACACAACAAAGAAGTGTCAGTCCTTCATCTCATTTCAAAAGCATGCATATAGTCACAAAAGCGCACATATTTTTTCAAAAGAAAAGCATTCATACAAGTCTTTTTAGCATCTTTTGCATCAAAAAGCGTCTTTCATCACTTGAAACGCGTCATGTCAAGTCTCATTACTTTCCTAAAGCACAAAATCACAATTTTCACAATTCTTTGCACATAAGCATTATTTTTCAAATAAAATGGCATGCATGAATCATTTTCATCTTCCAAAATCATGTTTTCTCATTGAAAATCAGAATTTTGACCTAGTTCTAGCACAAGGCAAGAACTCCGTCTCATATTTCGACAATTCTCATTCTTACTTCATTTCTTTGCGAGAAAAAGTGAGTCATTCTCATAATTTTCATCAAATAAATTGCACATGCATATTCTTAGCCTCATAGGTTGTTCATGCATCTCAAAATCATTCAAAAATCCTAAGAAAATCCTAGAAAATTCCTAAGTTCGGGTTAAGCCCTAAATTATTCAAAAATCAAGAAAAATCATCGGATTTGAGCCAAATAAGAACGCTTACCCCAACCGATCGCGGGTTCGTCGATTTGTGCTCCTTCCTTCCCGGATAGAGCTCCGATGGAGGCGTGAGAAAGTCATACCTCCTATCCGTCCGGACAAGCTCCTTCCTCCTCCATCTAGCGGCGGCG
The DNA here is from genome assembly GCA_022495995.1 of Adenophora triphylla var. japonica. Lineage (NCBI taxonomy): Eukaryota > Viridiplantae > Streptophyta > Magnoliopsida > Asterales > Campanulaceae > Adenophora > Adenophora triphylla. Next base: position 78,399 of record JAFEMH010004719.1, read on the forward strand.
GAAACATTCCTCCTTGCTTGTCTTGGTGCCGGATCCATCTCAAATCAAGGGAAGCAAGGGAATTCAAAGAATTTCTAATTCTTTCTTCTCTCCTCTCTCTCTCTCTCTCGGTGAATGGGCGGCAACAATGCCCAATAGCCCGTTCAAATCTGTTTTAAATAATCTGCAAAAATCGGGTTTCCAGTGTACGGCTTCTTTTCCGACCTCATGCGGGCGGCCTCTTTCGCTCTGAGCAAAAATTACGATTTTGCCCTTAGACTTTCCACTTGGGCCTCCAATCCTCGTTATCCTCTAACTGAGATAACACCCTCTTCAGAAGATATCCCTTATCGCCTAAGCAATCAAGCTCTATTCCCAGTCACCTCCGTTAATTTCGTTATAACGGGATAACGTTAGGTGACAACCTCCGAATTGTCGAGTTCTTCTTAACTTAAGCTACCTCTATCCCGAATAGTGACGTACGCTCAAGTTTCTCTCAACTTAAGCTACCTCTATCCCGAATAGTGACGTACGCTCAAGTTTCTCTCAACTTAAGCTACCTCTATCCCGAATAGTGACGTACGCTCAAGTTTCTCTCAACTTAAGCTACCTCTATCCCGAATAGTGACGTACGCTCAAGTTTTCCTCAACTTAAGCTACCTCTATCCCGAATAGTGACGTACGCTCAAGTTTCTCTCAACTTAAGCTACCTCTATCCCGAATAGTGACTTACGCTCAAGTTTTCCTCAACTAAGGCCGTACCTCGATCCCGAATAGTGACGTACGCTCAAGTTTTCCTCAACTTCTACACATCTATCCCGAATAGTGACGTACGCTCATGTTTCTCTCAACCCGCTACTCTATCCCGAATAGTGACGTACCGCTGAAAGTTTTCCTCAACTTAAGCTACCTCTTGAATAGTGACGTACGCTCAAGTTTCTCTCAACTTAAGCTACCTCATGAATAGTGACTTAGCTCAAGTTTTCCTCAACTTAAGCTACCTCGTCATGAATAGTAGTAGACAATGCTCAAGTCCCGGTATCTACGATTCGAAAGAGATTGAGGACGTATGCTTAAATCATTCTAGCTTTGGCAACCCATATCTCTGATTCGAAAGAGATTGAGACGTATGCTCAAGTCATTGGCAACCCATATCTCTGATTCGAAAGAGATTGAGACGTATGCTTAAATCATTCTAGCTTTGGCAACCCATATCTCTGATTCGAAAGAGATTGAGACGTATGCTCAAGTTCACCAAACTCTAGCTACCTCTATCTTCTCGATGGTGACGTAAGCTCTAGTTTCAATCAGGTGACATCCTCCAGTAATTGTCAATCAGGTGACAGCCTCCATTAATTGTCAAAATCTCAAGAATCCTAGACATCGTTCCTAACTATCTAGTGATGCTTGAACTACGATCAAGGCTTGATTCCTCCAGGATACGTAGGTAGCCTTTTATAAAAGGTCCAGCCATTCGACCACTTTGGTCACCCTGTTTCTTTGTCACTCCTCAGTGATAAAGCAGCCCCTCATAGAGGTTCAGATATCCGACCACCTTGGTCACTCCTAGCATATCCCCAGTAGGATCAATTGCTTGACCTCCTAGGTCATTTTCTCTTCTATTTTCCCAGCAAGAGACCAGTTTCTCTTCTTCCTTCCCCAGCGGATCCTAATTCCGAACTACGGCCTGGCTTGATTCCTCCGGGATACGTAGGTAGCCTTCCAGAGGTTCATCCACTCGACCACCTTGGTCACCCAATCCGTCTCGGCATTCGCCAGATCGGATCCTTTTCTATCGACAACCCCACTCGCCTTGCAAGTGACGTTGCCGAGGGCTTCTGTAAGTACCCAAATCGGCTCATGCCTTAGGTTAAATTTCCCGGCAATTTCGGTAAGTTTCCCGGTAATTCCCGGACCTTCCTAGTGTTAGGAAATGTTCTGAACAGTCCCAAATTAAATTAAGGGCTGAAGGGAGCCTTCCTAATTAAGAAACACGTTTTTCTTAATTAGGAAGAGGGTTCTAGAATTTGCCACCTTGCATGGTTCTAGAAATGCTGAGTCACAATGGATAATGCCGCACGGCTGCATTAGCTCGCTGTCCCTAGCCGCACGGCTTCATTAGCCTTATCCAAACTGCCTATAAATAGAGCCCTCCTCTACCCATTTCAACACACACAATCCATAGCAAGTCACCCACAAACACTCCAAATACGTGAAGAATACTGCTGGAAGCTCAAGAAGGTGAAGAAGAAGGCCAAGAAGCTCCCTCCCTCCTCCTTGAAGATCCAAGACCAACCTCTCCTCCTAGCTCCGACCAAAGAAGAAGGAAGCTATTGGTAACCTCGCACGCCCTACCTTTGCATCCTAATTGCTTTATAATTTGCTCATTGCATTGTCTTTATATTGCTTGGGACTTGGTAGATTAAAGATCCTATCTTTATATTCCCTTCCCCTTTGGCATGCATTAGACATCATTTGTCATAAAAATGTAGTCTTTTCCCATAAAGGTGCATCCTTTGCACCTAAAACCCCCATTTTCAAATAAAAATGTCATCTTCATGCATCCTTTGCATATAAAAATCAAATCTTTTTTAATCAAAATGCATCATTTGCATCCAAAATCCCTTGTTCAAGCATCATTTGCTTTAAAGACCATGTCTTTACCATAAACTAGCATCATATGCTTTTTCAAAATGCAATCTTTATGCATCATTTGCATAATGAATGCCAATTTCTTCAACAAAAATGCATCATTTGCATAAAAATCAAATCTTTATGCATCATTTGCAATAAAGATTATTTCTTTAAACTAAGTGCATCATTTGCAACCCAAAAATGTCATCTTTTCATTAAAGATTCATTTTTACATACATTTCCCCCATTCCCCATTAACAACCTAGGAATGGACCGGTGTAAAAGATCCTATCTTTACATCGTTCCTTCCATTAAAGGTTCCATATCTCTTTAGAAAGGGACACCTTGAACCCTATATCTCCGATTATCGCTTAAGAAAGAGTATGAAGCATCTATATGAGCTCGGCCGTCTTAAAGCGTAGGATTGATGGGCTAAGGACCCTCCTTTTCTAAAGAACCTCATCTTTGACCAAAAGAGAGTCATTCTCTCGATCACGCAAGTTCCGAGGGTCCCGAGGTTAAAATGCGATGATCACAAGTCATAAGATGAGGACGGGATCATAATCCCAAATACATAAAATTCCAAGGAATCCCGAGCGACAACCAACAAATGGTTTGTACGTCCGGAAGACAACTTGGGACATTCCCCTCCCTTTTTCTCAAACACATGCACACAAGAAAGCACGCAAGCAAGCACGATTACTGAAATCTTGGGAGACTTGCTCCGGCAAGGCACTTTGGGTGAACGCCAAACGTTCTTCCCAAGGGGTAACTTAACCTCCGAACCCAAGTAAAAACCTTTTTTTCAAAGTTTTGAGGTAATCAAAATGGCGTGGCGACTCCGTTTTTTCAAATTAAACCGGATGTCTTCAAACTCGCGTGAATCCAACAAAATTTGGGCACCACATTCACAGTGATGGGGTTTGGTTTATTCATGGTAAGATATTATTGAGTCCTACTTCATCCTTAATTCCCCAGATTATTGCGGATTGCCATTCGTCTTCAGTAGGTGGCCACTTTGGTGTCTTCAAAACCTTGAGCCGCATCCAGCTTAGCTTTCAATGGCCCCATATGCGGCGAGATGTCAAAGAGCACTTGAGGAAGTGTGCGGTTTGCCAACGGAACAAGGGGGACACTGCTAAGCCCGCCGGATTGCTCCACCCTTTACCAATTCCTACTCGGATATGGACAGAGATATCCATGGATTTCATTGAGGGACTGCTAGTATCGAAAGGGTATTCAGTTCTTATGGTGGTCGTTGATCGTTTGTGAAAATATGCCCACTTTGTACCTCTCAAGCATCCCTACACGGCTCTTTCGGTGGCTAAGGCCTTCATCGCCAATATTTTTCGACTCCATGGATTCCCCGTGTCCATTGTCAGTGATCGAGACAGGGTTTTTATTAGTTCTTTCTGGAAGACCTTGTTTCAATTGCAAGGAACAAAGCTATGTATGAGTTCGAGCTATCACCCACAAACCGACGGTCAGACCGAGGTCGTGAATCGTACCTTGGAACAGTACCTGCGGTGTTTTGGAGGAGACCAACCGCGACTATGGTTCGAGTGGGTTCCTTGGGTGGAATGGAGTTACAACACTTGCCGTCACTCTGCCACCCAGATGACGCCATTTGAAGCGGTGTATGGGATTTCCCCGCCACACATATTATCTTATACCCCAGACTCTTCCAACCTGCAGGCAGTAGATGAGCGACTCCGTGACCGTGACACCGTCCTCACAGAATTGAAAACCAATCTCACGAATGCCGTGCAGCGGATGAAAAGCCACGCTGATCAACACAGGCAAGAAGTCTCTTTTTCGATAGGGGACCAAGTGTATTTGAAGCTCCAGCCCTATCGGCAATCTTCGGTGACTTTCCGGGCATCTTTGAAGTTGGCTCCCCATTACTTTGGACCCTATCCGATTCTGGAAAAAATTGGACCAGTTGCATATCGTCTTCAGTTGCCACCTGGGTCCCAAATCCACGACGTGTTCCATGTGAGCAAGCTTCGCAAACACCTGGGTCCTGTCCATGAGGTCGTACCTGGTCCGCTTCCTCCCACAACGGAGTCATCTACTCTGCTTCCACAGCCTGAAGTGGTGCTAGATCAGCGAGTTGTACAAAAGGGCAAGTACCGACCCAAGACCGAGTGGCTTGTCAAATGGAAGTGGGCACCTATCAAAGATGCGACGTGGGAGACACAATGGCGTTTTCTCCGAGCTTATCCAGACTTCATCCTTGCGGACAAGGATGATCCAAGGGGGAGGAATGATACGAACTTGGCGTGCATGGTCAGGGCAATGGTAGCAGTAGCAGTTATTGCAGCAGTAGCAATTTATTTCTTATTAATTAGTTATCTTCTTGTTAATTAATTTTTCTCTTGTTAATTAGCAGTTAGTAAGTTAGTAGGCAGTTGAATAAGGAGATAGTGGGGATCATGGTTTGGCATCATGGCTCCATAATCCGTAGTCTTTGTTTTGGTTGAAGTTGTTGGTTTATAAGCCTACAATTTGAAAGGTAGAAGATATACAGAAAATTGCCCAAACTCCTCTCTCTCTCTCTCTCTCTCTCTCTCTCTCTCTCTCTCTCTCTCTCTATCTATCTTTTCTATTTTTCTGAGTATCCGGTCTTATCACCCTTCTACTTCTACCTACCGATCGCTTTCCCTTTTAAGGCGATGGGAGGCTTTAGCTGGAGTGAAGGGGAATATTAATGACATCATGTGATGGACTGCCTCTTCTTTAATCTACAACAGAAAAGATAAAAATATTTTAAAGGTACAAAATTGTAACCGTGAGTTTTATGGGAACATATTTATGTTTCCTTATTTAAAAAGTCTTCTATTATGGTAAGAAGATTTTGGGACTTTCATGGTAGATTTATAAGTATCCTACTTTGACTAGAAATTGTAAATATAGTAAATATCTTTTATTTATGTACATAGTTTTATATTAGGACTAACCCACTAATATTTGATTTTCTTGTGAGTGTGTTTTATGTTTTCATATAGGAAAAGAGATCTCACAAAGGAAGATGTCGATTGCATGAAGATCTTCTCCATGGTGCACTATAAATACAAGGCATTCAGCACAAGAGAAGCTACGGAATTTTAGAGAGAAAATTACATACTCTTCATTGTATTCGACATTGTTGATTTTAGGTTGTGAGTGAAGGTTGTGCCTTACATCCGTAACTCACATCTAGGTTTTCATAGAGTTCTCTTGTTTTACTTCTGACTAGAATAGATCCTACTTGGGAAAGGGGAGTTGTTCTTGTCATAGAAGGTGATTAGAACTCGTTTAGTATTTTCATATTTTAGTTTTTCACTTATTTGTTTTTGTAAGAAACAAAAGTTTTTATAGTGAAAAGTTTTTGGGCGTAAGCCTAGTTTGCTGATCACATTGATCAGTAAGCGTAAATAATTCTTGAGTTATTTGCTTTTAATTTGTTTTTAATTACTTTATTCATTGCATTATACGTGGATGTGTGGACGGTTGTGAGACACATACGTACTCACATCCTTTGCACTGTTGTGTGGTTAAGTTTTCTAGCTACACGAAACTTTCAATTGGTATCAGAGCCAACTCTCGATATATTGCGAGTGTTGATCCGAAAGTGTAGTCATTATGGAATGCCAAAATCACCAAAACAGGCCTCTGTCTTGGATGGCACCAATTATTCTCTTTGGAAGTCTAAGATGCGAAATTACATCAAAAGTATTGATGAAAGGGCTTGGATGTGTATTCTTGTTGCATGGCAACCTCCTCTTGTGGAGAAAAAGCCACCTTCTGGTGTTGGTGAGTCTATTTTCGAAAGAAAAAGCGAAGATCAATGGACTCTTGATGAAATACAAGCTGCAAATTATAATTCAAAAGCTATGGGTGCTATTTCCAGCCATGTTTTTGGAATATGTACAAGCTTATAACAAATGAGAGTATAGCCAAAGCGCTTGGGATATTTTGCAAACTCAATGTGAGGGAGCACCAAGTGTGAAGGCTACCAGGCTTAGAATTTTAATGGATAGGTTTGAGTTACTTCGAATGGAAGAAAGCGAGGACATTGTGTCATATCTTGCTAAGATTCATGAGATTTCGAATGAATGCACAAGTCTAGGAGAATCTATCTCCAATGCAAGACTTGTAAGTAAGATTTTAAGGACCTTACGAGAGGTTTAACATAAAAGTGGTTGTGATTGAGGAAACAAAAGACACAAACACTGTAGGTCTTGACACAATCATAGGAATCTTGAGCGTGTTTGAGCTTAACCTTGAGGCTCGAGAAAAGAACAAAACACACGGTCTTGCTCTCAAAAGTCTTTCTTTGCACTTCCAAAAGAGCTTGTGGAATTATCCTCTGAAATTGACAAGTCTAATCTAGAAGAAGAGGATGTAGCTCTTATCTCAAAGAAGTTCGGTTCAATCTTGAAAAATAGAAGGATAAGTAAATTTCCAAACAAACCTACTCTCGGTGCTCTGAAAAATCAAAACCTAGCAGCGACCTTTGGATTCAAGAAACCAAGCTTTGAAAATAAATCATCTGAATACGTCGATGTAGGGCATGTCGTGGCTTTGGTCATTATGCAAATGAGTGTGCTAACACACTTAAAAAGAAGGGAATGAGCTTAAGCGCTACCCTTAGTGACGGTGAGGATGATGAAGAAGAAGTGGCTAATATGTCTGTCATAAAGCTGCCATTACGTGTTTAATGCCTTTTCTGCGAGATATAGAAGAAGATGCTCTGAAAATCCCTTGGATGTGGTCTCGAGTTGTGAACACATCAGTGTCACATCTGACTATTCTTTGAAGCTTGTTTCTCTGTAAAAGGAGATTCGAGATGATGAAGATGAAGAAAGGGACATTCCCTATGAGGAACTTTTTGCAACATACAAGGCTGCATACGATTGGATGAAAAGATTGGACAAGATTGAGGTACTTGTTAAGGTAAATAAATCTCTTTACGATAAATTAGTTTGCTTGTGAAGATGAAAAAGTTGTTCTTTCAAAGGAAAATGATGCTCAAAAAGATACCATTGCAAGACTTGAAGTCCTTGTGACCAAAAGAGAAGTTGACCTTGAAAAGTTCAAGAATGAATGTGAAAAAGCTGAAAATACTTTTACTAAGTTAAATAAAAGTAAGATGAAAATGGAAGAAGCTTTTTTTTGTGGGTCAACGTGACAAAACTGGTTTGAATTTTGAAAATAATTTTGTAAAGTAGGGATGTGAGGCTTCTACCTCAAAAAGTGTGAAAAAACAAGCTTTTAAAGAAAAAGTCATTTTGAGTGAGAAAAGACCTAGGAAGAGGCATTACATTTGCCATTACTGCCTAGCTCCTGGTCACATTAGACCCTTACATTTACAAACTCAAGGCGATAAAAAATGCGGTCACTTCAATCGGCCTCGAGATGTGTGAGAAGATGTATGCACATCCTAACACACATCACTGTAATCTGAGACCTCTGCAACCCAAAAGAAAAGCATTAAGCGGTGGGTGGCCAAACCAATTACCACACAATGTTGTTTACTCTTCCCTCAAAATCTTGTCTACGGACTCTTGGTATTTTGATAGTGGGTGCTCTAGGCACATATTTGGAAACCAAGCGAGTCCTTCTTGACTATGAAGTGATTAATGGAGGAAAAGTAAATTTTGGTGGAGGTGCTCGAGGAAAGATTGTTGGGAAAGGAACCTTAGATGTTAAGGGTCTCCCAAAATTGCACAATGTGTACCATGTGGAAGGCTTGAAAGCCAACCTAATAAGCATCGATCAAGCGTGTGATGATGATCTTTATGTGAAGTTTGATAAGCACTTGTGTGAAGTGTTTGATAAGGATAATACCTGTGTGTTTCTTGGCCCTAGATCTGTGACAATTGTTACCAATTTGGTGACAATCTTTCTTGCCTAAGCTCAAAAGCTAATGATGTCAATCTGTGGCACCAAAAATTAGGGCATGCTAGGTTTGTAGAACTGCTGGAAGAACTTCAAAGGTTTGAAGCTATTAAAGACCTCCCTAAACTGAACTTCAAGAACCACGATGTACGTGGTTCATGTCAAAAGGAAAACAAACAAAAGCATCACATAAAAGGTCAACAATGCTCCACAACTAGATGTTTGGAGATGATTCACTGCTTGATTTAATGGGACCTATTGAAGTAGAAAGCTTTGGTAGGAAAAAGTATGCCTTTGTGTGTGTTGATGATTATTCTAGGTACACTTGGGTAATGTTCTTAAGAGAAAAGTCGAAACAATTGGAGAATTCAAGAATTGGTACAAAAGGGTTAGAAATCTTTATGGTCTTAAAGCTGTGAGGATTAGGTCGACCGTGGCCTTTGAATATGAGAATCAAATGTTCACCAATTTTTGCAATTCTAAGGGAATCACTCATGAGTTTTACGCACCAATCACCCCACGGCAAAATGGAATTCTTTGAAAGAAAGAATAGAACTTTGCAAGAAATGGCTAGGGTCATGCTAAGTTCTAAAAACTTGTCCAAGAAATTTTGGGCGAAGCTTTAAACATTGCTTGCCACATTGGCGATAGGGTGTTCCTAAGGATTGGTAGCATTGTCACTCCATACCAAATCCTCCTTGGAAAGAAACCAAGCGTGAAATATTTTCATGTGTTTGGATGTGTTTGTTATATTCTCAATGATAGAGAATACTGTCCAAGTTTGATTCAAAGAGTGACAAAGCAATTTTCATGGGCTATTCCACTAATAGTAGAGCTTACGAGTTTTCAATCTCAAAACTAAGACCATTATGGAATCTGCTAATGTTAAATTTGATGACTCACTTGATCTTAACCTCAAGGCTGGCGAGGATGATGTTTCGGGTTGCTTCTTTGAATTTGGAAGGATGAAGAAAGCAGTCTTTGAAAAATCAAAAGAAGCTTCAGTCTTGATAAACATGTTGAACGATAAGGATGTAACCAAGGATGTGGACACATCTGCCTCCACATCTGAACCCACATCTGCTCCCACATCCACTCAAAATCACATGGCGAGGACGGTTCCTCGATTACGATCGGGATGATGCTCCGAGGAAGGTAATGTGAATGGGTGTGTGGATAGATCGAAAGGATATTCCTTCAAAAATCCAGAAAAACCACCCCACTTCACAAGTTGTGGGAGATGTGCATGCTCAAGTGAGAACTAGACAAAAGGACAAAGTTGATTATAGAAAGATGGGTGGTTTATGGAGTTGCTCCTCGGCATACTCCCAGAGTAAGTTCTGTTGTTTTGTTTCAAAAATTGAACCTAAGAATGTTCTTTGAAGCATTGAAAGATCTTGATTGGATTATGGCTATGCAAGATGAATTGATTCAATTTGAAAAGAATGAGGTGTGGACTCTTGTTCCTAGGCCCTCACATGGTAATGTCATAGGAACCAAATGGATTTTCAAGAACAAAGCGATGAGCAAGGTGTGATAACTAGAAATAAAGCTAGGTTAGTTGCTCGAGTTATACTCAAATTGAGGGAATTGATTTTGAGGAGACATTTGCTCTGTTGCAAGAATTGAGTCTATTAGGATTTTGTTAGCCATTGCTTGTTACCTCAAGATTACTCTTCATCAAATGGATGTTAAGAGTGCTTTTTTAAATGGGATATTAAATGAGGAAGCCTATGTTGAACAACCTAAAGGCTTTGTGGACTCCAAGTATCCTAACCATGTGTATAAACTGAAGAAAGCTATGTATGGGCTAAAACAAGCCCCTAGAGCTTGGTATGGTAGGTTGAATGACCATTTGCTTCAACTAGGATTCAAGAGAGGTGAGGTTGACAAAACCTTGTTTGTGAGGAAAAATAAGAAGGAGATTCTTGTGGCACAAATCTATGTAGATGATATTGTGTTTGGGTCAAACTCTGACCCTATGCTAGCTGAATTTGTGGATAGCATGACTTCCACATTTGAGATGAGTATGGTAGGTGAGTTGAACTTTTTCTTAGGTTTACAGATTAAGCAATTCAAAGATGGCATGTTCATTTCACAGTCTAAGTATGCCAAGAATCTTGTGAAAAAGTTTGAGCTTGAACACTCTTCACATCAAAGAACCCCAATGGGATCTTCCCAAAAGCTAAGTCATGATTCAGATGGTGAGAGTGTTGATCAAACCCTTTATAGAAGCATGATAGGAAGTCTGCTTTACCTCACTGCAAGTAGACCTGACATTATGTACGGTGTGTGTCTGTGCTAGATACCAAGCCAACCCTAAAGTGTCCCATCTTAAAGCCTTGAAAAGAATCATTAGGTATGTGAGTGGAATTTGTGAACCTAGGTACGCATTACTCTAAAGAAACAAACACCAATTTGGTTGGGTACAGTGATTACGATTGGGCTGGAAATAGTGATGATAGAAAGAGTACCACGGGTGGATGTTTCTACCTAGGAAATAACCTTGTGTCTTGGTATAGTAGAAAGCAAAATTGTGTGTCCTTATCCTTTGCTTGAAATTTGAATATGTTGCCCTTGGGAGTTCTTTGCACACAATTACTTTGGATGAATCAAATGTTGAAAGATTATGGATTGAATAGCAAAGTTTTGGCTGCTTTTTGTGATAATAAAAGTGCCTTGGACATATCTAAAAATCCTGTACAACATTCTAGAACAAAGCACATTGATATTAGACATCATTTCATCAGAGATCTTGTAGAACAAAAAAGCGTATGTACGGAATTTGTTGGGATTTGAAAATCAATTGGGTGATATATTTACAAAGGCATTAGATTTGGAGAGATTTTCCTCCTTGAGGAAGTCTCTTGGCTTGTGTGATATCTAAGGTTGTGAGACCAAATGTGTCTCATATCCTCTAACACATCTGTATATTAGATTAACAAAAAAAATTATAAAAAATCAAAAAATCAAAAAAATATATCATGCATTAGCACGAAATTTCTCAGTGTGGTCACTTGTGAGTCTTCATCTTTGACATTATTTTTGATCACTTAATTGTGAGCACTTCTGTTCATGTCACCTTTTGGTGACTTGATATAACCTTCCTAGGTATCTCACGAGTGGGTGCTATAAAAGAAAAAAAAAATTATATGTGAGAAAGCATTTGCTTCACCCTTAGTATGAAGCCATACCATTGTGATCAAGTGATTTTCATAAGAAAACTTGAAATCAAACTTGACAAGATCATTGGGAAAAAGGGCTATCTTTGGGATCAAGTAAAGTGAAAGCTACTCACAATGCAAAAATCCACAACAAAAAATTGGTGGATGCATCCTAGAGGCATGCGGATTGGATTATTGTTCATTGACTTTTTGTGATCTAAAATGTGTCCCCATATGTGACTCACATCCTATGCCACATCCATAAGCTGAGAAAATTTCCATCACCTGGGTGTTTGCATCATGCTAGGCAGATTGCAGTTTTTAGGACATATAGGAGCTGGGTAAATATGCTAGTTAATTAATTTTCTTTCTTAGTTCATTCTTTGATTATATAGGTTTTTGATCTCAATATCTTTCATGAAAGAAAAGGTGTGTATCAATCCTTGTTTGAAAAGGTTGAAAAATTCTTTTGGGATTATTGGTTTAAATAAAGAAATGGCTGAAATATATTTGTTTTCATAACAATCTATCAAAATCTTGTTTTATTTTAATCCCTATTTCTTAGAAGGTGGTTGTGTGTGGCAACCTCAAAGGTTTCTAGCCGTTGGAGGACTCTAAGGAATATAGGTTGTGTGAGACCTTTTTGGAAAAGGATTTCCAAATTTCGGTTGGAAAGGGGAGGCTGTGAGTATTTAAGAGCTCTCACATCCGTCCCTTCCCCCATAAACCCTTGCTAAAACCTCTTGTTCTTCCTTAGCTACGCACACAATCACATACATTGCATTAATTTCTACTTCTACTATTCCACCTAACAAAATTCTTCTGATTAAATGGCCGATCATTCAAATATTAGGGAAGAAGACGTTCTTGATATTGCTCCAATCTACGTAGCTAAAGGTGAAGCTTCCATTGTCGTCAACCTGCGATCTCAAAATTTCTTGCTGAATTCGCCTCTCCTTCACCCTCATCTGACCCAATCATGGAAGCTCCGTCTCCTAAATTCCCTACATTGGAACCAATCTCTGAAAACCCTAAGGCTCCAACCTCTCTGGTGATTCCACCATCGGTTGTCGCCCCTGTCTCTACCTCTGTAGAACCTCCTTCAACCAAGAAGAGGAAGCTTCCCCAAGCAAAACCCACGAAGCTGCTTCTTTGCAACGCTGTGCCCCAACGCAATCTTCGTCGTTCGCATAGGGTTCGGAAGTTGTCGAGAATCTGACAAGGCCAAGAACTTGAAGAAACCTGGCGGGAAGCCCTCTACAACCATTGCACTTGAAGAAGATGATTAAGAAGAAAAGGTAATTGCTCCTCTTGTTAGGACTAGGGCTCAATCTTCAATTCCTCCTCCCTTAGTTGTTGATCCTGTCCCTATTATTACCCCTTCTAATAATGTTCCCCATGTTGAACCCATTAATCCTGTTGAGACTGTTCCCCATGCTGAGTCTGTTTCCCTTGTTGATCCTATTGCTCCATCATCCTCTCCTATAGTGTCATCTGATCCCATTATCCCTATTACCACTCCTTCTATTGATGTTTCACCTCCTGTGGATAATGTTTCTGTCCCTATTGTTGATCCTTCTGCCCCTGTGGTTTCTAGTCCTATTGAGGATCTTATTTCTTTTAGTGATGAAGAACCCTTAGCAAATATTTTAATGGATTTGAGAGGAAAGAAAAAGGTGGGCACTCTGCGATTTAGAGCCCATTGATGATGAATCGATTCAAGCTCGACGGTGATGATCGCATCGATGAGGATTACAAGCTAGGGAGAGAAGAGCTTGATCAAGAGAAAGAGGACCAAGATTTAGATTCCTCTCTGATGATGACAAGAGATTGAGTCCATCAAAGTTCCATTCCCTGTAAAGGATGTGTCTGAGGATGTGCACACATCCAGACGCACATCTACAAGGAAGAAATCTGAAAAGGGTATGTCTTCAACTCTCTCCATTACCTCTACCCCTAAGCCCTTTTTCAAGAAATTCTTGACCAAAAAGGCATCTGATAGGTTTGGCCTAATTTCCTCTAAGGCTTTTATTGTGGAAATGAAAAGGGATAGGAAAACCTTTGTTAAGCTTGGTATGGACAAATTTTTTGAGAAAAGAGGATTGTTTTTAAATGTGGATCATCCTCTCCCTTTCTATCCTAAGATGGTGTATGAATTTTATGCCAATTTGCCTAAGGGATTAGATAAAAGTTACTCCTCTCCTCCTTCTGTCTATGTTATGGGAGTGTTTGTTCCTTTTTCCCCATCTGTCATAAATGATTTGCTTGGTTTGAATAATAACTTGGATGAGTTAGTTACTGTTGATGATGATGAGCTTGTGGCTGCTATTACCCATGGAAAGGTAACCTCTTGGCCTGTAAAGCCAAAGGATTTGGGTAGTGGATCTTTATCCTCTCTCTACTATTTTCTCCATTATATTCTTGTTGCCAATCTTTGCCCCTCAAATAACAAAACCTCAGTTACTAGGGTGCAAGCTCTCCTTCTATATAGATTGGGCATTAAGAGGCATATTAATTTTGGTGTTTTCATTTTTAGGAAGATCTGTGACTATGGAGAGTCACCATCTAAAAAGTGGTCTTTACCCTATCCTTCCTTGATCTCTCAAATCCTTATTGTCAATGGAGTTAAACCTGAGAAAGGAGAAGAAAAGGGTGAAAATTTTGCTCTGTTTAAGGAATCCAAAACCCTGCTCGACCCTAAGCAAAGACATGTGGATCTCCCTTTGGGTATTGTTCCTGAGCTTGGTATGCCAGATGTGGACACATCTGAAGCCACATCTGAAGATAACTTTGTTGCTCAAATGAAGAATTTGGATGCTGCAATTATAGATGCTGAATCTCAAGCTCAAGCCTCCATTGCCCATGCCAATAATCTCAAGGCCCTTAGGGATAATCTCCTTCGATGGCATGCTAAACTTTCTAGTCAAAAAGGGGGAGAATCAAGCTCTGGAAATGGAAAATGGGATCTTTCTTTGTTCTTTCTTTCTTTGCTAAAGTTGTGGCTGGTTTTAAATGGAGACATTTCAAACTTTAATTTAGGGGGAGAAATTTTTTTTGCTTTTGCTATGATGGTTGTTTAAAACAATTTTTTAATTTCTGTTTTAGTTTTTAGTTTCTAAACAATGGTTTGTAATAGCTTTAATTAGGACGTTTCTGAATGGTTTTTGCTTTTGCTTAATAGACTGAGACTGCTGTTTTTCTGCTCTAACGTTTTTCTATGCAGTTTTTATGTGTGGATGTGTATACACATCTGGACACACATCCATTCAGGGGGAGTTATGTTTTTCTATATTCTGTGGTCATAAAAATGTGATTGTTATAAATATTTGGTTTTGACCAGAAAGTTTAAAATAGGGGGAGATTGAAACCGTGAGTTTTATGGGAACATATTTATGTTTCCTTATTTAAAAAGTCTTCTATTATGGTAAGAAGATTTTGGGACTTTCATGAAGATTTATAAGTATTCTACTTTGACTAGGAGATTGTAAATATGTAAATATCTTTTATTTATGTACATAGTTTTATATTAGGACTAACCCACTAATATTTGATTTCCTTGTGAGTGTGTTTTATGTTTTCATATAGGAAAAGAGATCTCACAAAGGAAGATGTCGATTGCATGAAGATCTTCTCCATGGTGCACTATAAATACAAGGCATTCAGCACAAGAGAAGCTACGAAATTTTAGAGAGAAAATTACATACTCTTCATTGTATTCGACATTGTTGATTTTAGGTTGTGAGTGAAGGTTGTGCCTTACATCCGTAACTCACATCTAGGTTTTCATAGAGTTCTCTTGTTTTACTTCTGACTAGAATAGATCCTACTTGGGAAAGGGGAGTTGTTCTTGTCGTAGAAGGTGATTAGAACTCATTTAGTATTTTCATATTTTAGTTTTTCACTTATTTGTTTTTGTAAGAAACAAAAGTTTTTATAGTGAAAAGTTTTTGGGCATAAGCCTAGTTTGCTGATCACATTGATCAGTAAGCGTAAATAATTATTGAGTTATTGCTTTTAATTTATTTTATTCCGCTGCATTATCTGTGGATGTGTGGACAGTTGTGAGACACATATGTACTCACATCCTTTGCCTGTTGTGTGATTAAGTTTCCTAGCTACACAAAACTTTCAAAAATACAAATACATTACTCCCTCGGTCTCCGATTTAATATTCTTATTACGGTTACAGTTTAAAGTTTAAGGTTTATAGTTGGTTTATTATTTAAAATGGACAATAAAACTCACTTATTATCATTAGAATAAAAACTCTATACTCACTTTCTTATCATTAGAATAAAAACTCTATACTCACTTTCTGTGGGTTACTTTTTATTTTCATACAAATTTTCATATTCACTACCATTTTTTTTTAATTTTCATACCAAATCAAATTAATAAAATTAATCTGGAACTAAGAGAGTATAATGTCTCATATCTCATGCTTGTCATGTGAAAAATTAATCAAAATCTAAGCAACGTTTATTAAAAAAAAAAAAAACTAATGATTTTGGTACATAAATCTTGCTCAAAATTGCTACTCTTTTCGTTTCAAAATAATACTTTTTTCATTTTTAATTAGTTATACTTTTGAAAAATTGTATTTAATAACAGTAAAATTTTATAAATATTCTTTATATTCACTTTCAAACTTTTAATTTTACAAATATAAAAAAAGAGATTTTTTATGTACACACATAGTTGTTGTACGTGAACAAGAGTTTTTGAATGAGTCTTAAAGCCCGTGTGATACATAGTTTTCAAAATGGAGAGTTTAGAAAATAGAACAATTTCTAAAACGTAACTTTTTAAAACGGAGCATATTTTAGTAAATGTGTTTGGTGCATAACTTCAAAACATTAATTTAAAATTTAAATATTTGTGTATAATGACATTTTTATCCATTTATTGTTGGAAATGGATAACGGAAAGTTAAGTTTAACTTAACGTTGATCTAGTTTCTAACGGAAGTTCGTTGTGTGTTAACGGAACTAGTTACAAATGGTAATCTACATTTGTTGTAGATTATATATAACTCATTTAATGTCTCAAAACCATTTCCGTGTGAATGAGAAATTAATGACAAATGATTTGTAACTTAAATATTGGGTCAAAGTGTGTTTTGGGTTGGTCCCAAAATTGGTGTGGACTTGTTGTGGCTAAAGGGCTGACGAGCAGGCTGAAGAAGCTTCTGCACGGCCGTGCAAGTGTCTAGGACACGGCCGTGCACCGTGCCTTGCCTTGCCACTCGACCGTGCTGAGCCATGAACTCGACCGTGCATATTGCCTTGCACGGCCGTGCAGTTCATTGGACACGGCCGTGCAAAGTGCTGTTATACCCGAAAAGTTGTGACTTTTCAAGGGAAAAGCCACCAAACCCTTTGACTCTCTTTATATACTTCCCCTCCGAATTTCAATCAACATATACAGTATTCTGACCCTTCCTACCCTCTAGTAAGATAGATTAACATACCCAAATCATTGCATATTGTTGCATTAAATCCTTCAAAGCCCAAAGTTTCAAACATTGTGTTGTTCGCTAGAGTATTTGATTTGGAGTGCTCCTATCATTTACTTATAAGTCGTTTTATCTTACTAGAAGATTGCCATATAAACCGTAAGCACCTGTGCGGGGCAATAATTTCTTACGGAGATTGTATTAAATACAAGACTCGACTTGAATTCCTTTGTTTCCAATCTCCGTTATCCTTTTCTGTTAAGTTTCTAGTTAAGTTCTTGAGAAGCCTACACAATTGTCCAACAATCGTAAGAAGTTATTTACGCTTCTTCAAGATCTTCAAGATGGCAAACGAGAAATACTCCACAGAATCAAGTCAAGGGAATGTGACGCCTCCTTCTCAAGGTGACGCTACGTTCAACAATGTTACACCGTCTCACCCGGTTCATGTTAAGAAACCTCCTTCACGTACAACCTCAAGGGTTGCACCTCTTAATGCTCTCCCTCCGTCTCATGTGTTCGTACATGCGGAAAGACCGGGTATTCTTACCGGGATGGACTTTAAAAGGTGGCAACAGAAAATGTTGGTCTATTTGACAACATTAAAATTGGTGCATTTTCTTTGGGAATATCCACCATTGATATCCGACGAGGATGAATCCAAAGCAAAGAATGACTTGGATACTTGGAATCACAGCGATTTCTTGTGTCGCAATTATATTCTTAATGGCTTGGATTACGCACAATACAAGGTGTGTTGTGGCATAAAGACCGCGAGAGAACTTTGGGATTTTCTCGAGATGCATAATACTATGTGTATTGTGACTAAAAGACCGAAAGTGAACTTGGTGGAAACAAGTGCCGAAAACAAGAGAAAGAACACCGGGAAAGTGAAGAGGACCACCAAGAAGGTTAAAGGTAGTTGTTTTAATTGCGGCAAACCCGGGCATATGGCTAGGGAATGTCGACATCCTAGAATCAACAACCAAGATGGAAACCCTCTTCAACCCAATGTGAACGAAGATAGAAATGTTCCATTGGACTTTGATCAACTTAGCCTAGGGGCATAAGATTGAATAGACCAAATGTGGTTATTGTGTTAGTAAAGGGTACCTTGTTGAAGGACTCCTTAACTTAAATTGCAATTGTTTATCCGCCTAAGTGCGAAGAATAAAATTTCAAATTTTATTTACTTGGTTTGAAGTGTTCCAATTGTTATGGCGTGTTCAATTAGGTTAAGTAAATTTAAATTCACTAAGTCGACGAGTTAATTTAAAATTACTACCTAAGATGAAGTTTGATTCGCAAATCAATTGTGATTTCTTTTGTAGAAATCAGTTCAAACTAAAGATAGTAAATAGATAGTTATTTACTTCTATTTATGATTGCATTTGATAATGCAAAAGTTCGTCTTTTGGAATAGTAAAACCTTAAAGTTTTGAGTAAACAATAAGGTTTGTGATTATTTGATAATGCAAAAGTTCGTCTTTTGGAATAGTAAAATCTTAAAGTTTTAAGTAAACAATAAGGTTTGTGATTCATCTTAATTAGCAATTAAGAGTTTCGAAGTGATAAAGGTGGTTAGTATGTAGTACCGTTTGAAAAATAATTGTTGGGACGCTGACACTTATTTATCAAACGAATGCTTCTTACACACTCAAATCAATTGAAAAAGGAAGATAGAACTTTTAAGGAGATGGTGAACTCCTTATTGATAAGTTCCGTCTTATGTGGGTATACCTAGCAAAGGTAGAAATATCTAAACCTAAAGAGGTTAAGATAGGACCCAAAACCATGGATTACGTTTCCATTGGATATGCAAACTAACAGTATTGCATATAGATTTGTGACGAACAAATTTGAAATGAAAAATGCAGTATTCTTCAAACGAGTTTCCTTACGGGGAAAAATGGTTGAAGAGACCTCACTTAAACATAGATATGACTATGTCGTCGGTTCATCTCAAGGAGATGAAAGACATTGTAGATAACTTGGTTATTACAATTAAATGACTCCACATAAAAGAAAATATTAAATATGAATTAGGACATTCATAAAATATTTGATATGTGGAGGTACACCTCAAGTGTGGGGGTACAAGCTAAATACATAAGTTCTATTTGATATGAACTTCTAGTATTAACAGAAACTGTTAAAATGTTAACAGTTAAAAGAATGGATCATTATATATTTGGAAGTTATTTGATCTTCCTCCATAATGCTAACCATTGGGTTACAAATGGATCCTTAAAAAGGAAATATTCAATGATGACGAATTATGAAATATTCATAAACCGTTTTATAAATACCTCAAATGTGGGGGTATTCGGCTAAAGTAGAAATACTTAAGCAAGACACGTTATATTCTTTAAAGAATATACTTCCTTGAAATGATAGGAAATGTATAAAAGAAAATTTATAGAAACTGTAAGTGATTTTCTTAATAAGAAGAAGAAAACAAGATACAGTTGAAGGACAAATTCATCCTACTCTACTAGGAAGATGGTTGATCTTCCTTATGCAAACCGTTGGGTTGCAAAAACTAGATGTACCAAGGATGAAACCTTCAAATATTAGACTACAAACGGTCCATCTCAAGTGGAAGATGAAGGACCTAGACGTAGTAAAAGGGCAAGAGTGGAAAAGTCTTTTGGTCCTGAGTTTCTATCATTTATGTTGGAAAACGAATCAGCAACTGTTAAGGAAGCGTTATCTGGTCCGGATAGTTCGTTCTGGAAAGAGGCTATTAACAATGAGATAAAGATTCATAATGCTTAATAATACTTGGGAATTGGTAGATCTCCCTCCAAGTTGCAAACCATTAGGTTGCAATTGGATTCTTAAAAATAAAGTACAAAGCCTATGGATCTGTTGATAAGTAGAAAGCCAGGATAGTTGTCAAAAGGACATTATGATTCATGCAAGATTATCCAAAATGACACAACAGAGCGTTCTATGTCGCACAACCGTGTTGGATCTACTTGTGTATTCATATGGACTAAACAAGCAACTAAACAGTGGCATAAGAAGTTCGATAGAACTATGTTATCAAATGGATTCAAGATTAATGAATGTGACAAATGTGTCTAAATACATTAAAAGAACATCTGAATCATTTGTTAATAGTCTGTCCTTACGTGGATAACAATGGTAGTCATGAATTGATCATGACTACCAAAGACATGTTAAAGAAGAACTTTGACATGAAAGATATGGGATTAGCCGATGTTATATTAAAGATAAAGATCTCTAGATCATCTGAAGGATTAGTTCCTTCACAATCCCATTATCTTGAAAAAGTACTTCGAAAGTTCAAATAAATTCTTGAGAGGTGTACTCTAGTAAGGTAGATTCTTGAGAGGTAATCTCTGTAAAGTAGATCTCTGAAAGGTAGACTCTAAGGAGGTCAAATCACTTAGAGATACTGAATACTTGGGAAGTCTGAACGGTACAGAGATAATAACCACTTGAAGAAACTGATCGATAGAAGAATTTGATCACTCGAAGGGACTGATCATTCTAGATAGACTAAAGGTCTAATTGTAATTGTAATCAATCACTGGAATATTATAATCATAAGTACTTGGTGTACTTAAGGATATACTTATGATTAAAAGATTACAATTCCTATGTAAGTTGAATGGTCTTGAAAGATATTCCTTCGTGGAATAAGCTTGTGTCTACATGACCTAAGGCATTGTGACGTCAATGAAAAAATAGGAAAAGGTGTAGAACGTCATGGTAAGTCTAGACATAATGGTCTTAGACACACTACCATAGTACAATTGATCTCAATATGCGACTGTCACAACTAGCCATGTGAAGTCAAAATCGGATCCGTCTACCTAAGGGTAGTAATAGAGATCAACTGTATAAACTGTTAAGGGGAATGGGTTTAAAACCCACAACAAAAGAACTTATAGGGGACACTCAACCTTGAGAAATGGAGATCCCAGGCCCTTGGTTCAATGAGACAACCAAGTTATAAGTTCTAGTAGAGTTACTTGGAAACAACAACTCGGTTTATTAACCTAGAGATGTTGAATACTCATTCCCAGAACGTCCAAGTACTAGCACATGCAACAGTGGTGAGGATAAGTTGAGAAAACTTTTAATGATTTCTATACCTACGGGTGGAGTAGTGCATGATACTCCTTATAGTGAGAATCACCTATATAAAGCGAGAGGTAATAAGGCCGCCTCTAAATGAACGCTTATGAATGAGATACGGTCCAGGGCCAAAATGGACAAAAACGTGAGAACAACAATTGTTAGAGCTATTATTATGTGAGTATTATTGTCTTGGTATACATCCGACAGTCACTGGTTCAAAGCGACTCGCTACCAAATGGCTAGTATATCCGATAATATTTCACTAGGGAAGATTCAAGGCCACAAGCTATCTATCTCGATGTAATAATAGTTCGCCGGAACTTTGGACGAATTTGCATACATGCATTAATTGTCATTCATGTGGGGGATTGTTGGAAATGGATAACGGAAAGTTAAGTTTAACTTAACGTTGATCTAGTTTCTAACGGAAGTTCGTTATGTGTTAACGGAACTAGTTACAAATGGTAATCTACATTTGTTGTAGATTATATATAACTCATTTAATGTCTCAAAACCATTTCCGTGTGAATGAGAAATTAATGACAAATGATTTGTAACTTAAATATTGGGTCAAAGTGTGTTTTGGGTTGGTCCCAAAATTGGTGTGGACTTGTTGTGGCTAAAGGGCTGACGAGCAGGCTGAAGAAGCTTCTGCACGGCCGTGCAAGTGTCTAGGACACGGCCGTGCATCGTGCCTTGCCTTGCCACTCGACCGTGCTGAGCCATGAACTCGACCGTGCATATTGCCTTGCACGGCCGTGCAGTTCATTGGACACGGCCGTGCAAAGTGCTGTTATACCCGAAAAGTTATGACTTTTCAAGGGAAAAGCCACCAAACCCTTTGACTCTCTTTATATACTTCCCCTCCGAATTTCAATCAACATATACAGTATTCTGACCCTTCCTACCCTCTAGTAAGATAGATTAACATACCCAAATCATTGCATATTGTTGCATTAAATCCTTCAAAGTCCAAAGTTTCAAACATTGTGTTGTTCGCTAGAGTATTTGATTTGGAGTGCTCCTATCATTTACTTATAAGTCGTTTTATCTTACTAGAAGATTGCCATATAAACCGTAAGCACCTGTGCGGGGCAATAACTTCTTACGGAGATTGTATTAAATACAAGACTCGACTTGAATTCCTTTGTTTCCAATCTCCATTATCCTTTTCTGTTAAGTTTCTAGTTAAGTTCTTGAGAAGCCTACACAATTGTCCAACATTTATGAATAGCATGATTTATTTTATACTATACAAATTTTGAAATACAATTATATCTTCCATCAATTCTAGGAATACAATGTCATTTTATAAATCAAGTTTTAAAAAATAATAATTTTTGTATTTATTGAGAATTGAACTGTATTATTAATACAACTGTATCAATTCGGATGTAACAATATTGAAACGAGTTCGAAGTGTCCGAGCTCATCAAATAGAAATAAATATTTGTTTGGAACGGTTATGATAAGAACAAATTGTTTGTACTTAAATTAAATTGATACCATGTTTTAATTAAAACCAAACTTGCAATAAATTATAAATAAGAAAAGATTACACAATAATGTCGGGATCAGTGAAATTTATTAATTTATAGAGTCATTAATTTATCGATAAATTGATGATTATTAATTAAAAAAAATTTTAACCGATTCGACGAATTTCAGATTTCCGTATAAATTAAATTCACTACATATATGTAATAAGTTGAAAGGCATTGAAAGTTGATAATAGCTTTGAATTCATTGTATAACAGAAGTTAAATAGATATGATGCTGCAGGAATTGTGCTTATCAATCTTTTTCCACGTGGCAGGACGAATCACCTGGCTCCTTGACCTGAAATCAGAACCCACGACTAGCCGGATGTGTCTCCGGCGAAGACGCTCGGGCGTGAGAGTAAGATCACAGTTGTATAAAGCACAAAATGTATTGAATAGATGAATTCCAATAGCAAAATGGCAGTTACCTTTTACCGTTTGGTAGTGACGAAGTATTTATAGACAAGAGTGATGTATTTTTGGGGTGGCGACATGTGCTCCGAAATTATAGCGGCAGTTACTTGGTCGTGTGAACGTGTCTATAACGGCCCCTGATTTGTAGGGATGTGGTTATGGGAATTGTTCAACCAAATACGCCGGCAAGTGTCAGGTCGTCACTTGTTATCTAGGTCGAGGTCGCCATTCGAGGAATAGTCGACCTGACTGTCGGGTAGAGCATGGTTCGTACCCGAGTTGTAATATGGATTCTGAAGTCGGACTAAGTCAAGTCGGGGCCTGGTGGGCCGGACCATGGGCTTAGTCGACTGATCCTTGAGATGGGCTTTGGGCCCTCTTTTAGTTGGGTCAGCCTCATTGAGAATGTGAGAGTCAAGGCTGCCTGTGATTGGGCTTTACTCGTTTGGCCCAACTCGACACTTTTGGTATGTTCAGTGGCCCCCAACTTTCGAGTTGACTTCGTCGACTTGGAAGTTAAGAAAAGATTTGATGAGAATTGCTTTACTCGCAGGTCGCTGCTAGTTTTTGAAGTAGGTCGACAATGATGACGTGGCACAATCTTGGACGTTGGCAATGAACGGTCGGAGATGAAGGAGCGCCGTATTTTGTAATGATTACAATTAGACGTTTGATAATCCGTCTCGGGAACCGTTTCCGCCATTAATATGGAAATTATTTTTTGAATTTTCTTTTTTCCTTTCCAATCTTGGAAAATATAAATTGCAAATTCCTTCTCCGTTTAGAACTTTTACTGTTTTCAAGCTCTCATACCTTCTTGGCGATAATCACGGAATTGCAGTAGGTTTTAATCCAAGCTGTGCGTCTTCGGCTACGACTCCCCTTTCTGCAATCAGTTGAGGTATTTATCTCGTACCCTTGTTTTAGGATTTTAATTTATGTTCTGTGCTCGTTTCCGCCATGGCTAGGACCTTTAGTAGTGAACCAGGAGCTTGGTATGGGTATTGCACTGTTAACCGTAGGGTATGTAAGCATATAAACGGTGAGTGGAGAGAGATGTCATTGAGCGAGTGTGCCTCTATCTTGACCAGGTGGGAGTTGAATTTCAGTGAAATAGGGTTGCCCGTTGCAGGAGATATTGACAATTTAGTGATTGACGACTCAAATGTTGTCGCTTTTCATCTATTTCACGAATTGCTCGACCATATCACCTTGTTTTATGTTAGGGATGTTCACAAACCCTCTTTCCTTAGGAACAGAATAGGTTTTCCAGGGGAGTCTAGGTCGTCCTTAGGTAGGTCGACTGAACGTGATCATAGGGCCCGACTCCCTGTTTCCCCTTCTTCTTGTACGAGATATGACAACTCGAAGGAAATCTTTGCTTCGACTTCTTCAAGTCCTAGAATTGTGGATGCCTTCGAGGATTCAGTTGTGCCTGGAAAGAATGAGAGAGGTTATGTTCCCCAAGGGCCATTACGTGGAAAGAAGAATTTGCCCTCCAGATACAGTGTGATCCATGATTTTTGCGAGGTGAAAAAGAGGATTACGGGCGACCATCTATACTAAACCGGATTTCGAGCCAAATTCAAGTCGACCTATGCCAGGGATGCCACTAGGGAAGCTTTTTACTATGGCCAATTTGTGGCCGGCCTTAGGTTGCCACTCGACCCTTTTATCAATGAATTCCTGGAGTGCGCTAATGCCCTACCCCTTCAGCTCGGAGCCAATACACTGTAGGGTCTGGTATGTTTTGCTATGGTTTGTAGGTTTTTAGGATATGAACCTTGCATGAGAGTGTTTAAGGAATTTTTACGCATCAAGTATAGTGGAGAGGAGATGACCATCAGTACCCCCTCCAAACCCAATTCGCGTAAGCTTTTCACTAACCTTCCCAGCAAACATAGTGGCTGGAACACTCATGTGGTTGTAGTAGAGAGTAGATTTGGATGGGAATTTCCCCTGCCCACTGAGGATTCAGAGCCCTTAGATGAGAATAGTTATTGGGAGCCAATCTGGCACTTTGAATTATACAAGAAGTTGTGTCGACTAGCAGACAAAGGCTCTTTTAGTTGGGAGAGTCTGCTCACCACCAAATATAACTTCATCCAAGCGGGGATGATGGAGGGAGAGGGTGAGGTGCAACCCTTGGTGGCCATTGGTAGGGGCACGATATATCCGGCCCAGGTTACCCACGCATTGGCCAAATTTGAGGACAAGTGCCAGCAATGTAGGAAAACTGCCAACTATTGCAAAGAGAATGGAGAGCACGCTGGTGGTAAGATATCCTCGTTCTGTCCTTCTTTACTCGCCCTTTATCTGTTAACTATGTATGTATGAATAGCTTGACTTGATTGTGATACTTATGCGTTAGATCTGGGGTTCGTATATGACTTGCTCGTACATAGAACTAGTGCTCGTATGTAGAACATTGCATGTAGAACATTTTGCTTTCCCATGGTTAACTCGTGATTTGTAGATAGAAAATACTTTGAATGGGGTATACAACCTTTAGCTCGTTCATTGCTTAACTCGCATTTCTTAGCTCGTTAATTGCTGAACTCGCCATTAATAGTTTGTCACCTTGATTTTTGTGCAGTTCTGACCCCAGAGCAAGAGGCAAACATGGGTCGCATGCTTGGTGGTGTCGGACGGGGAAGAAAGCCGGGAAAACTCACGGTCTTTGCCCAACGCTCGAGCTAATAGAGAAAGAGAAGGCTGCGAGAAGGAGCGAGTTGCTATCGAAGGATAATGTTGGCATGATTCCGATGGAGATGGATGAATACGAGGATCCCTTGTTGGCGGCGGCCATACCGGGGATGTGGCGAGGATGGTGATGGATCCAATAAATCCGATAGGCCCAATTTGAGCTCCGATCCAACTACCGAAGCCAATGCGGGGACTTACGGGTGCGAGGAGCAGTTGAAAGCAAGCCCTGCGGAGATTGTAAATATTGAAGAAGATGATGTGATGGTGGACGTGGATGACCAACCCCTGAATTCTAGGAAAAGGTCAAGGACTGAGAAAGGAAAGTCCGTTTCATCTAGCCAACTTCCTCCTCCGATTCCATCTCCTACTCGTCCAGAGTCTTTAGAGGATATGATCAGCAGATTAAGCAATGTGCCTCCTCTAGATGGGGTGAACAGGTTTGAGTCGTCGCCACCCGAGATGAGCCTGGGTCAGGTGGTGGTCAGGAGGGCTATTGACGTCGACCTCCTGGCCCATTTTGCAGATAAGGAGATGACCCCTGAGGAATTCTCAGCTCGATCTGGGATGGCACACTGCGAGGTAATCCTTTAGTTTTCCTTTTTTGCCTTGTCGTTTGTTTCTTTAGTTCGTTAGGTCGACCTTCGAGTTAATCCTTGTACGCCTTCCATGTGTGTAGAACCTTACTATGATCGAAGCGAGGCTAAAAGCTCTTGGAGGGCCTCCATCGAGAGAGAGAGGCAGGCCCTTAAGGACTTATCCAAGAAAACTCGGGCCTTGATGATCTTAAGGAGACATACAACGATTTGGACTCCTCCTATGATGCTTTGAAGCTTACGCGGACTAATACCTTTGGCGGATAAGGATAAAGCCTTGGAGGATTTGAAGGCTTACGATGCTAGGGTTCTTTGAAATGACCAAGGAGAGAGACGCCGATCGCTTGGGCTCGATAAGGCTAAGAAAGAGCTAGCCACGATCTCCCAAAACCCTCAGAAAGAGATTCCTTCTTGACCAAAGTGAATGAAGAGCACAATCTTTGCTAGGGCCATATGGAAGGAGGAGCTCAGTCGGCGCTAAGAGAGGCGTCGATCAATTCAAAGAGGGAGATGAATACTTTGACTCCATCATTGCCAAAGCCAGGGGATTCCTAGAGCTGGGTAAGCGTCACATGGCCCGTCGGGCTTTAGTCGACCCTGATTCAGGAGTCTCTTTGGACCAGCTTGCTCAATGGGCCTATGCCCCTCAGTATGACATGGCGGCTAGAGGGGGTCATTCGTTGGTGCCTTACAATGAAGATGATCTAGCCCACATTGCTCAAGAAGACAAAGAAGAGCATTGTGAGCCTTGGATAGCCCCAGCGTTGGCCCCCAAGACCTTTGATGTGGCCTTACAAGAGTTAGCAGATATGGAGGAACAGGATGAGATGGAGGCAGAGGGTGAATTCGACCATCAAGTCTTCTCGGAGTCGGGTAAACCCTTGAGCCCTCAACAAAACGAGAATCGAGCTGCTACCGACGACCACAATGTATCCGATCAAGCTGTTTGATTTTTGACGAACTCTATGTAATGAAACAAGCCCCAAAACACTTTTGTTCTTTTGATTTCTTGAATATTTGGATGCCTTGGCCCTATTTTTTGGGAGGCAAGATACTTTTGTAAGTTTATTTTTCACAAGCCTTAGCCCGCTTTTGGGAGGCTTGTTCATATTTAATCGTAGTCAACCCCTCTTTATTGCATGTTGTATGCTTTTTAAAGTAAGTGTCGAGCTAGATATAGATTGAATTAATGAGTCAATTTAAGCTTAGAAGCGACTTGATTCTTATTGATTTAGTCGACCTCAAACTTGGTTAACTTTTCGCGAACGAGATTGACTATGAGTCGAACATATTCAAAATATTAAAGCTGACCCAGGGTCGAGCTAATTAGAACAGACTAACTAAGAGTCGAGTTTGTTAGAAAGAAGTCGACTAAGAGTCGGACTTGTTAAATAGACAAAGCTGATTAAGAATCGAGCTTGTCAGAACGAAGCTGACTAAGAGTCGAGCTTGTTAGAAAGAAGTCGACTAAGAGTCGGACTTGTTAAGTAGACAAGGCGATTAAGAATCGAGCTTGTTAGAACGAAGGCGACTAAGAGTCGAGCTTGTTAGAAAAAAGTCGACTAAGAGTCGGACTTGTTAAGTAGACAAAGGCGATTAAGAATCGAGCTTGTTAGACGAAGGCGACTAAGAGTCGAGCTTGTTAGAACGAAGCTGACTAAGAGTCGAGCTTGTTGGGGTGAGTGTAACACTATGTTTGATCGAATGAAGCTGCGCTTTTCATTAAAGTAGGGAACATGCTTACATCAATTTGAAACTAGAATTAACATAAGCTTGAAATTGGGAGCTGAAAACTAGAAATAGTATTTGATGAGGTGGGTGGCGTGCCAAGGATGTTTCAACTCCTCTCCTCCCGGTGAGCTATCATGTAGGTTCCTTCCTTGATGACTCGAGTAACCACATAGGGGCCTTCCCGGTTAGGAGATAGCTTATTACATTTGGGTTCTCCTTCCCGTTGCCTCGATCTTTCTCAACACATAATCCCCAACTTGGAATGACCTTGCCTTAACCCTCTTGTCGTGGTAACTTTTAGTTCGATGCTTGTAGTTGACCATTCGGAGGTAGAGCGTGTCTCGCTTCTCGTCGATCGAGATCCGGAGTCGATCAATCTGTTGGTATCATTTTGCTCTGATTGAAGAAAGTCACTCTAGCGAGTGGGGAATCGAGCTCGGCGGGTGCCATGGCCTCGACCCATATGTGAGAGCAAAAGGGGTTTCCCGTAGGCCCCAGTGGTTGTACGAGCGCCCGAAGAGCAAGGGAGTTCGTCCAACCAATTGTTTCGTCGACCTACGAGACTGTCTTGAGCGAAGATAGAACAAGTTTATTTGCTTTGCCTCGGCTTGCCCATTTCCTTGAGGATAGGCGACGGAGGATTGCCAATGCTTGATTCCAACTCGATTCATCTACGCTGAAAGCTACGGAAGCTGAGTCCGTTGTCAGACACTATGGCTCGAGGAAACCCAAATCGACACCAAATGAAGTCGTGAATGAAGTTGATAGCGTTCTCCTCTGTGATGCGAGCTAATGGTTTGGCCTCAACCCATTTGGTGAAGTAGTCTATGGCGACGATCACATACTTGCAGTTTCCCCGGGCGGGAGGGAAGGGTCCAATCAAGTCGACACCCCACATGTCGAATGTCCAAGGCT
This sequence comes from Adenophora triphylla var. japonica, assembly GCA_022495995.1. Taxonomy (NCBI): domain Eukaryota; kingdom Viridiplantae; phylum Streptophyta; class Magnoliopsida; order Asterales; family Campanulaceae; genus Adenophora; species Adenophora triphylla. Next base: position 107,527 of record JAFEMH010004719.1, read on the forward strand.
GCAGTGCGGAGTACGCTCGGTTGTAGGCATGTGAGGTACGTTGGCAAACCTTTGGCACTGATCACATTGTTGAACAAAGTTATGAGTATCAGCTCTCATGTGTGGCCAGTAGTATCCCAAGGTGATTAACTTGTCAGCAAGAGTCCTGGCCCCCGGGTGTCCACCACAAATCCCACTGTGTACTTCATGTATCAATAGGGCGACTTCTTGAGGGTGGATGCATTTTAGTAACGGTCGGGTGTAGGATCTTCTGAACAGATCGCCTCCTTGAATGACATACCTTGGAGCTTTCTTTTTGATAGCTCGAGCCTTCTTCTCGTCATCTGGCAGCTCGCCACTTTCTATGTACGCCTTCATTTCCTCGATCCAACACTTCTCATAAGCCCAATTTCTTGAGGCGTCCTCTACGCATTGAATTTTTACTCTCTCATAAGCTGGATTTTCAAGAAAAGAGATGGGCTCATCATGTGGCTCATCTGAGGTAGCTAATTTTGAGAGGAGGTCGGCTAGCTCGTTGTCCTCCCTTCCAATCCTTTGAATCTCCCAGAATTCCAAATCCTTTATCAGCTCCTTCACCAGGTCGCAGTATTTAATCAACGTGGAGCTAAGTACCTCGTACTCGCCTCTGACTTGGTTAACTATCAGTTGTGAATCACAATAGGCCATGATCTTAGTTGCTCCAAAACACTTGGCGTACTCTATAACTGCTATCAAGGCTTCGTATTCAGCCTGGTTGTTGGAAGCATCAAACTTGAACCTTAGTGATTCCTCGTACCTTTGTCCGGATTCTGGTTCAATTAGCACTATCCCAGCTCCACTGCTATTTTTGGTCGCTGATCCATCTGAATAAACCTTCCAACAATCATCGGGTAGAGCAATGGCGGGTTGGCACTCGTGTTCTTTCCCCTTGACCTTTTCCTTTGGAGCTCGCTGCTCGTCGTCTTCCTTGGTGAACGTAAGCTCGACCAAGAAGTCAGCTAGAGCTTGAGCCTTCAGAGCCTTTCGAGGTCGATACTCAATGTCAAATTCAGTAAGGGCAATTGACCAATTGAGCGATCGACACGAACTCTCCGGCTTGTGCAATATCTTTCTCAGGCGCATTAGTAAGAACCACAATTGGGTGAGCCAAGAAATAAGCTCGCGGTTTCCTTGAAGCCACGACTAGAGCATAAGCGACCTTCTCGACATTATAATATCTGCTCTCCACATCGATAAGGCCTTCTTGCTGATGTAGTATACTGGCTTTTGAAGCCCTTCCTCTTCTCTGATTAAGACTGCTGCAACCGACTTGTCTCCCACGGATAAATACACAAACAAAGTCTCACCAGTGGTCGGGCTGCTCAGGAGTGGAGGAGTAGCAAGGTATTCTTTGAGTTGTTGGAACGACGAATGACATTCGGCCGTCCACTCAAAGTTTTTCGTCCCCCTTAATGATTTGAAGAAGGGGAGAGACCTTTCGGCCCGACTTGGATATAAAGCGACCTAGGGCTGCCACCCTGCCATTGAGTCGCTGCATCTCTTTTATACTTGTAGGCTCCTTCATCTCGACTAGAGCCTTGATCTTTTCCGGGTTAGCCTCTATACCTCTCTGGGACACCATGAATCCAAGGAACTTTCCAGCTGCAACTCCAAAGACACACTTGCTAGGGTTGAGCTTCATGTCGTTTGCTCTTAAATTGGCGAACGTTTCCTTTAGGTCGACCACGTGACGTCCAGTCTTTGTTTTGATGACCATATCGTCGACGTAAGCCTCCATGTTTCGGCCAATTTGAGAAGCAAAGACTTTGTTCACCATTCTTTGATAGGTCGCCCCTGCATTCTTCAATCCAAAGGGCATCATGTTATAGCAGTAGATGCCTCCAGCTGCTTGAAATGCCGTTTTCACAATGTCATCCTCGTGCATCTTTATCTGGTGGTACCCCGAGTAAGCATCCAGGAAACTGAGAGTAGAGTGGCCAGCAATGGAATCAACAAGCTTGTCAATTCTAGGAAGAGGATAGCTATCCTTTGGGCAAGCAAGGTTTAGAGTGGTGAAGTCGACGCACATCCTCCATTTGCCATTTGATTTCTTCACCATGACCACGTTGGCCAACCACGTTGTATGAGTGGCCTCCTTGATTATCCCTGCACTTAAAAGTTTTTGTACCTCAGTTTTAATAGCCTCTTCCTTGTCACGAGCAAAGCTTCTCAACTTTTGGGGTCTAGGTTTTATGGTCGGGTTAACTTCAAGTCTATGAACGGCGACCTCTTCTTTGATTCCCCTCATGTCTTCTACCCTCCATGCGAAGACATCATTACTCTCCTTGAGTAGCTCGATGATTTCTGCTCGCTCCTCAACTGATAGCTGCTTTCCAATCTGAATTTTTTGGTCGGGGTAGGAAAGGTTGGTAATTACTGACTCTAGTTCGTCCCGGCTTCTAGCTCACGGTCCATCCCTGAATTGTAGAGTCTCAATTATTATCTCTCTGACCCTTTGCCTTTCCTCAGCTCCCAAATGTGGAGCTTCCTCAGCTATCATGTCATCCAACTTGTCTGCAACCTCGCTGGTGGTGGTGGTGGCCCCCGAGTTATTGTCGAGCTGGAGACATAGGTTGCCTATGAGGACTTGGTCGACCATAATTACATCTGGATCGACCTCTGTGGTGTTAGAGTGACGTGTCGACTCAAGCATGACCTCGTCATTTGAGCGATAGGTCGACTCTTCCACAATGGTGATTGTAGGCAATGGAGTAGTTTTGGTGGCGGATTGAGACGGCTTTAAATAACCATCTGCGAGTCTCGATCTCAAGCTCTCTCTTCTTTCTTTCCCGAAGAACATGGTCTAAGTAGGCTCGAGCCGTGCCTTGTACGCGGCCTACTCCAGTGTGGGAACTTGACTCGTTGATGAGGGATCGATGCCACCATTCCAAGAGCGACTGTCCGGGAATACCAAGTATGGCGGCGTAGTCACTATTCACATCAATCACGATAAATTGTACCTTTGACACAATCCTTTGGGGGTGATGGCCTAGGTCGACGTCGAGCTCTATTTGGCCTTTAGCATCAACTCGATGGTTGGTGAAGCCACTCCAACCTACCATCATATATTTCAAGCGCTCGTCATTAAGACCCGTCTCTTTGAAAGTCTTGTAGAACAAGATATCCTTGCGAGGCCCCGTGTCGACTAAGAGTACGCTCGTCGTACATCCGTCTATGAGACACGGGATGACGAGAACTTGCTCCCTAGCCGCCATATTAGTTGCTAATTCATGAGGGTAGAAGCTGATCGCTTCATCTCTGACATCGCTCCTTGAAGGCACATGTGGGGCTTTGTTGAGCTGAAATATCTTGTGTTTGATGGCCGTATTGCTTGCACCTTTCTGTAATGACTCCCGAGTTCGAGTCTAGGTTGCCTAGGTCCCTGCTTTGTCCTCTGTGTTGCTCGCCTCCACCGGCTTGAGGCCTCTTCACATATGCGTCGAGTCTACCTGCTCGACCATTCTTTGGATGATCCGCTTCAAACCCAAACAATCCTCGTGAGATGTCCCGTATCTTTGTGATAATCACGGTACTTACTGTTGTCCCTTCCGAACTTGTTGCACAGGTTCATTGGGGCGGGGGTGCCAACTCGACGGCATTCATAATTTACATTCGACTCACCGTAAGGAGTGAAAGCCTCGAGCACCTTTTACGTAGCCACAGTCTGTTTTTCCATTTTTATTATTTCCTCCGTTCTTGTTGGAGTCCTTCTTGTCATCGGCGACCTCCACCTTGGGGCTTTTACCATTCTTCTTCTCTTTCCTTTCCTCGGCTTAAGAGCGACATTGTACACCTTCTCAAACAACTCTGTCGAGTTGTTCTTGTCTGGCTTGTGAGTTCATAATCCATGTCTGCCGAGGAAATACCGTTTCGGAAGCAATTGATGACTTCCCTATCGGTGAGGTCCTCCTCTATCTTATCAACCATTTCCTTGAACTTGGTGAAGTAGCTCATCGAGCTTTCATTTTTGGCCTGTACCAAGTTGTTGAGGTCAGTGACAGTCACTTTCCGAGCTCCAGCAGTCGAGCGATCTAGGAACTTCGTCTGAAGCATGTCCAAGTGGTGATGCTACGGCGGCTAAACCATTGAACCAAGTTAAGGCCGCCCCGGTGAGTGTGCTTAGGAGAGCTTTGCACATATTGTCGTCCTCATTGGCGACAAAACACATTGTGGCTTCCAGATGTGCTATATGACTCCTTGCATTGGTCGACCCCGAATACTTCTCCAGAAGAGGTAACTTGAAAGTAGGAGGAGGTCGACTATCTCTGATTTCCTTGGACAAAGGTCGAAGAGCAAAGTCAATTCGTTCGACCTTTCCAATCTCTTTTTCTTCTCCTCCTCCCATTGTTCAAACTTCTTTTCATCAACAACCACTCTGCGGCGTCGGGTCTTTCATCTCTTGCGGGGGAACAACATTCGACCTTTGACCTTCGCTTCTAGGGGGAGTTACTGCCTACTCCTCCTGTCTCTACGAGAATGAGTCCTCTACGATCGAGCTGGAGACCTATGCTGTCATTTCCTTATGGGCGACTGAGCCTCTCATTCCGGATGGCGACTGCGCCTATTATCTCCCAAATGGCGACTGCGCCTTTCCCCGGCTATAGGCGACTGTGCCCATTCCTGTCTCTGTGAGACCACGATCTCTAACGTCCGTCTTTGGGAAACTTGCTTCTGTTGGCGGTTAATTAGCGCGTCCTCAAATCGGGCCCGAGCCTCCTGCTCCCTATTTACGGTGAGGCTAGCCACTTAGGTCGTTACTTGGCACATGAACGATCGTAGGAGCTCGTTGAACTATCCTGTTTCACCCATTACGCCCACACCCTCATTTGGCCTAACACTCCTTGCATGTTGCCTATCAGAGACCTGGGTGGGAGCCACCCTTTCTGAGCGTACGTTGGCCTGCTCTGCCTCCTCCAAGGCTATCAAATCAGCCAAAATTTGGGCTCGCTCCAACATCATTTCCTTCTTGCTTTCGTAGGATTGGTTGAGGGACACCCTTACATTTCCCATGTTCACACTGCCCATTTGGGCGTTTTGGAGGAGGTGGAACTCCTTGTCCCTCCATATTTCTTTTTCCTCTCCTTGTATCAGGCAATCCTCTGCCATCAACAATACTAGTAGAGCGCGTTGCTCTACCGTGAGGGCGATTTGGTGGGGGAGGAGGCAAATCCATGTTTTCGGTATTGACATTGAGATTTCCGGCGATTCGTATTGGTGTTGTTGTTCACTTCAATGAATTCTTGAAGCATCTTCCACATGCCCGTGCAGGGTTACCATGATTGTAGGTTGATGGAAATTTTCGAGGTCAAGCTAAAGCACGATTCCGTGATGGAACCAACCGATCTTTGCCGGGAATTGTGCTTATCAATCTTCCTCCACGTGGCAGGACGAATCACCTGGCTCCTTGACCTGAAATCAGAACCCACGACTAGCCGGATGTGTCTCCGGCGAAGACGCTCGGGCGTGAGAGTAAGATCACAGATGTATATAGCACAAAATGTATTGAATAGATGAATTCCAATAGCAAAATGGCAGTTACCTTTTACCGTTTGGTAGTGACGAAGTATTTATAGACAAGAGTGATGTATTTTTGGGGTGGCGACATGTGCTCCGAAATTATAGCGGCAGTTACTTGGTCGTGTGAACGTGTCTATAACGGCCCCTGATTTGTAGGGATGTGGTTATGGGAATTGTTCAACCAAATACGCGGGCAAGTGTCAGGTCATCACTTGTTATCTAGGTCGAGGTCGCCATTCGAGGAATAGTCGACCTGAATGTCGGGTAGAGCATGGTTCGTACCCGAGTTGTAATATGAATTCTGAAGTCGGACTAAGTCAAGTCGGGGCCTGGTGGGCCGGACCATGGGCTTAGTCGACTGATCCTTGAGATGGGCTTTGGGCCCTGTTTTAGTTGGGTCAGCCTCATTGAGAATGTGAGAGTCAAGGCTGCCTGTGATTGGGCTTTACTCGTTTGGCCCAACTTGACACTTTTGGTATGTTCAATTACAAAAAAAAATCATTATTTATCTATCTACTTTTCACACACTTGTTTTATAAATAGACAATTATATCCTTTACTTAGTATTAAACTTGACCCAATTTTGCCTTGATTAGTTAATTAATACTCCCTCCGTCCCAGCTCACTTAGGAAATTTTGAAATGGCACGAGAATTAAGAAATATTATTATAGTATTAGGAGAGAGAATGAGTGAAAAAAATGTTGTGAGTGTGAAAAATTAAATAGGAGAGAGAATGAGTGGAGGGAATAGTAATTATAATGGTGTTGTGAGTATTAAAATAATGTAGGAGAGAGAATGAGTAGAGAGAATAGTGATTTAAGATTTTCATTTTGGAAATTCTTAAGTGAAGTGGGACATCCAAAATGAAAAGTTTTCTTAACTGAGTGAGGTGGGACGGAGGGAGTAACTCGTATTAAAGTAAAGTCAAACTAACAACTTTAAACTATTTTTTTAGAGTACACTGAGTTGGTGGACTGCACGCTATTGGATATATATAGGTCCGCCTCTGCTGAGCCGTTGGTCTATCAAACTACTTAGTGGATTGATATTTTTAAGAGAATCGAGAGTTACTATTCAAACCCCAAAAACCTATGAGTATATCCCAAACTTTTTTTTTTTTTTTTTTTTGTTGTTTTTAAGGAAATTACTTTTTTGCCCTTAAATAATTTGCAGGAACAAAAAATGGCTTCCTTCCTTCTTCTCCGTCTACGTTCGCCGGAGACGATGGTTCGACGGCGGAACCGACGGAGGTCAAAACTAACTCCTTTTTTAAAAATAAAAATATACCCGTGATCGGTTTTTCGCGTAGATCATGGACCCAGAACTAATTTAAAGTTTTGAGTAATTTTGAATAGGAGAAATTTTACATTTAGAAAAAAAAAAAATTACCAGAGTCGGCCACAACCTGCCGACTTTGGGCTTAAAAGTCGGCCACTACCGGCCGACTTTAGGTAATTTTTTCCACCACACCCGGACGACTTTTTAATAAAAAGTCATCCACCACTGGCCGACTCCTTGTTTTTTCATAAAATTCACCTTTTTTTTTTTTGAAATTATACTCCAAAAATTCAAAAATTATTTTCATGAACTAATTTTATGAAAAATAATTTTATGAACTAATTTTATGAAAAATAATTTTTTCATAAAATTCACCTATTTTTCATGAACTAATTTTATGAAAAATAATTTTTTTGGTGAAAATAATTTCAAAAATTGTTTTTTCATAAAATTATTTTTTTTTAAATTAGTTCATGAAAATAATTTTTGAATTTTTGGAGTATAATTTCAAAAAAAAAAAAAAAGGTGAATTTTATGAAAAAACAAGGAATTGGCCAGTGGTGGATGACTTTTTATTAAAAAGTCGTGTGGTGGAAAAATTACCTAAAGTCGGCCAGAGTGGCCGACTTTAAGCCCAAAGTCACTGCAGTGCGGCCGACTTTTAGCCCAAAGTCGGAGGTTGTGGCGGGACTGGTAATTTTTTTTTTTTCTAAATGTAAAATTTCTCCTATTCAAAATTACTCAAAACTTTAAATTAGTTCTGGGTCCATGATCTACGCGAAAAATCGATCACGGGTATATTTTTATTTTTAAAAAACGAGTTAGTTTTGACCTCCGTCGGTTCCGCCGTCGAACCATCGTCTCCGGCGAACGTAGACGGAGAAGAAGGAAGGAAGCCATTTTTTGTTCCTGCAAATTATTTAAGGGCAAAAAAGTAATTTCCTTAAAAACAACAAAAAAAAAAAAAAAGTTTGGGGTATACTCATAGGTTTTTGGGGTTTGAATAGTAACTCTCTAAGAGAAAATGGTACTTGGGCTTCAGTATTAGTACCAGTTGTCCAGGGACCGGCCCGGCCCATCTATATTGGGTGGGCTTTCTGAATTTAAAGACAAGATGGTTTTTCAGCTTCAGTATTATATCTACTTTATTGATCTCATAATAAAATATTGTGTTCTTGTTTTTTACATGTCAAAAAATAAAGGATTAAATAATATTTTAATCCTTTATTTTTTATGTGGATGTAATGAATGAAAATTCATGAAAATGAAAAGAAAAACAAAGTAATCATGAGGGACGAAAATAACAAAAAGAATATTTAAGTGGGATCAAACTAATAACACTGCTAAATTTAGGGACCAAACTATTATTTAATTCAGGGATATTTTCGGTATTTTTGAGTGTTCCAATGATGGAAGGGGTAAGCCGACATAAGGATAAGGGACCAAACTAATAAAATAACTTAAAATACATTAAAATAAATAACGATCAACAAAAAGGGTCCAAAATACTCGTCCCAAATATCAGTGTCTCAAATATCAGTTTGTATTCTTGTTGTTTGGATTCTATAACCTCAAACCAAATCTAATTTTTATAATTGCCCACATGTAATTAATTTAATAGGGAATGGAAACGTGACCATTTTCCATAGTCAAGTTTGGCTACTAAAAAATTGACATGATACGAACCAAAAAAACACCTCGGTCCAATCGCACAACTATTCATACTCCTTGCCACTCCAAAATCCCCAACTTACGATTCATGGTTGCGATCCGCCCACTTTTTTATTTATTATTTAAACTGATTTTTGAAGGTAATTTTTTTGTACTTACAATTTTTGAAGGTAATTTTTATTTATTATGAAAATTTTGAAGGTAATTTTTTTGTACTTACAATTTTTCAAATTATTAAGGGGTAGTAAGTAAAAATTGAGATTTTAGACAAAAATATTTTGAAAAAAAAGAGACGTTACTTTTTTAATTTTATTAATATTAAATAAACATACATAAAACCTATCGGAGAACAACCAACCTTACACTTTTATAATTAAAGGGAGACATTTGAGAGTCTTTACCTAAAAATTAAATTCACTATCCAATTTCGTTGGGATAAAGTCTATTTAAGTGATTGGTCAAATTTTCATATCCGTCATTATTTATAAAATAATACTCCCTCCGTCCCATAGAACATTGCCCGTTTACTATTGAGAACGGAAAATAAGGAATAATGTTATTAAAGTAGATGTTGTGAGTGGGAGGAGAGAGAATGAGTGGAGAGAATAGTAAATTATAATGGTGTTGTGAGTATTAAAATAATGTAGGAGAGAGAATGAGTGGAGAGAATAGTGATTTAAGGTTTCCTTTTTAGGAAAGTGGGACTTTAAAGAGGGACGCCCAAAATAGCAAAAGGGGTAATGTTCTATGGGACGGAGGGAGTATATATTTGGACAATAATTGAACGAAACAATGAAAATCACCTTGTATCAAGCAACTGGCTGCTTTAGGAAATGAACCGTCATTATGTCGATAGTAGTTCGTCCCCGGCCACGTGCACCACCTCTATCTTGACAGCCATTGTGATTGAAAGATAGTTTAAGACTTTGGGATGGAAGAGAGATATAAGAGAGTAGAAAGGACATATGGAGTGCAAATAATATCATAATGATAGGAAAAAATGGGTGAGCGAGAGGTCTATTTATATTTTCAACTTAAATAATATGACAAAAATATTAAGTTTTAGCCTTTTTCTTTGTTTGCTTGGCACACACACGTTATGCATTGCCTTGCCATATGTACTCTGCGCGCGAACACAAACAGTAGAAATGGTAATATTTTTTAAAATGGCCGAATTTGAAATTGCCATAAATATTTTCACAATTCAACGTTTCAACATATGAAGTTGAGGAAACATGTACGCTCAAACTTGTAAATTAAAATTCACTAATTTACGTAATAACAAACAAAATACAAAAGAAAAAAAAAAAGCCAAAAAACTTATACACCTACTGGAGCTAAACTGCAAGTCTGTAAGTAGTTTTCACCACCGTGTTTGTATGTTCATCTCCGCCACAGCCACCACCACAACCCAAAACCCTTATTAACGTCCACCACCCCACACCTTTACCAGCATCACTACTCTTGCTCCGGTCACTATCACCACCGCTCGACCGCTTAGAAGTAGAAGACCCTTGCCTCCTCCTCAAATCCCTCACGTGCATCTTCGGTGGAAACCTACCCCATCCAAATATATACAAGTACCATTTTGCCCTTGGAACCGCCACAACCGGAACTTCATCCTTATAGCCACTCTTATAAACGTACCTCCCTCCTGAAGTATCCGGACCGGTCAAAGAGCTGAAATTCCATACCGAGAACCTCCGGTATCCGAATTTCCTCCCTTTCTTGTTCTCGATCACGAGGGTAGTTTCGTCCAAAGCCACCGGAGTTTCATCGCCGGGAATGATTTGACCAGAAAAAACAACGTTGGGGGTATCTTTATGATCGGTAGAATCCTTAGATAAGATAGTTGAGCTCCATTCTTCACTGAAGAACTCAAAGGATAAGGAAGATGTGTATTCTTTTACCCCGAAATCTTTGTTTTCCGGTGTTTCATCGCCGCCGTATATTGGAAGATCGCTGAGCGATAGAACGTCGTCGTCTTCTTGATCGCTTGTGTCTTGCTTAAGAGTTTCTTCCATGGTACAGACGAGGGAAATGTTTAAGAATCTAAATATATAGACTATGAAAAGTGAACCTAATGATAAATGTTGTATGAATACATAATATTATAATCTCCCAAAATTAACGCTCATGTTCAATTTCATTACCTCTTAATAGTAATGTTAGGTGCATGTAAAGAAGGGCACTAAGTTTTAATAAAAGTGCAAAAGCAATTGACAATTATTTATTGAATATATATATATATATATATATATATATATATATATATATATATATATACTCCCTCCGTCCCGGAACAATCTTCACACTTTCCCTTTTGGGCGTCCCAAAACTTACTTCACACATTTAAAACTTACCTAAAATGGAAAGGAATCTTTACTATTCTCTCCACTCATTCTCTCTCCTATATTATTTTAATACTCACAACACCATTATAATTTACTATTCTCTCCACTCATTCTCTCTCCTATTTTATTTTCACACTCACAACACTTTCAATATAATACTTCCTCCTTAAAACCAGTGCAAACAGTGTTTGTGAATCACAACACTTTCAATATAATACTTCCTCCTTAAAACCAGTGCAAACAGTGTTTGTGAAGTAAGTTCCGGGACGGAGGGAGTATACTCCCTCCGTCCCACCTCACTTGACACTCCTGAGGTGGGCACGAAAACTAAGAAAAAAGAATAAAATAAAAAAAATGTGTGGTAGAAAATGAAGAAAGAGAATGAATGGGGTAAATAGTAGTGTTGATTGAATAAATTGAGTGGTGAAAAATGAAGAGAGAGAATGAGTGGTGGGGTAGAGTGAATATAAAATTATAAAAAGTAGGTTATTTTGAGAAGTGTCAAGTGAGCTGAGACGACCCAAAATGAAAATAAATGTCAAGTAAAATGGGACGGAGGGAGTATGATATAAAATAATAATATAAATATTTTGTTGTTTCAGCTCGATTTATAACACTTGCCCGTTTAGTTTAGCGGGTATCGTTAAAAGTTTCACTTTTAAAAAAGAAAAGTTTTTACTATCGTTAAAAGTTTCACTTTTAAAAAAGAAAAGTTTTTACTGCCCTACTATATATTACTCCCTACTCACTTGTTATATTCATACAATTACTCCTCCTGATTCGAAAAATTTGTCCTATTTTAACTTTTATTTTCAACTCAATGAAATTTTGATTACAACTTTATAAAAATTTAGCCATTTCTATGCAATTTTAGAAATTGTTATTGATTCACTATTATAAATATTATCAATAATAATTTTAGACTTGCATAAGGAAATTAAATTTTCATAAAATTATAATCAAAATTTGTTGGATGTTATGGCTCGATGTTCTGGCAAAAGGCCCGGCTCAGTGACTTTTAAACCCATTGACTTATCATATTCACAATTTCTTTCTCACTCATGTTGCCAACCGTAAAAAATAACTGTCATTTTTAGACTTTTCACAAGTTTTAATAATAACATTATTATCCAACTTAATGCTAAAATTATCAAGATTGCCCTTTATTTAATGTGATAATAACCTTACTCCACACAAACACCTAATTAATAAAGCAAAACAAGTTTCAATGCGGTGAGAAAATAAGAATTTGAATATTTTTTACCCCAAAAATGACAATTATTTTAGGTCAAACATTTTATTTAAAAGTAACAATTATTTTAGAATGAAGAGATGTAATATTAATATAAATATACATTATCTTTAATTTTCATGTACTCGAATATTGGATGGGGAAGAAGTAAATATTTTGTAGCTTTGTTGTGAGAATATTTAACGGTACATGGAAGACTTTTCAATACTGATATCTAGAAGAGACGGCTATGTAGAGTAGTCCCCACTTTATTTCTCCTATCCTATTAATATTATCCACAATACACCTTAATATTATATACTCCCTCCGTTCCGCTAATATCCGCACTAACACTGTTTGTGCGGAAATTAAGGAATATAATATTTTAATAAAATGTTGTGAGTGTAAAAGTAAAATAGGAAAGAGAATGAGTGGAGGGAATAGTAAATTATAATGATATTGTGAGTATTAAAATAATGTAGGAGAGAGAATAAGTGGAGTAGGGTGAATATTTTATTAATATAAAATTTCCTTTTTGGGAGTGTGCGGTTTGTAATGGGACGCTCAAAAAGAAAAGTGTGCGGTTTATAGCGGGACGGAGGGAGTACTCCTTCTCATTTCTCATTTCATGTACAACAATTTTTTTGATTTTTTTGGTTTTTTTTTTTTTTGTTTATAATTTCAAATGAAACATAGAGAATATGTACCTTTCCTCTTATTTTTTGTGTCATGATAATTTATTTTCCAATTTGCAATTACTAAGGGAGTATATCTAACGCATTAAGAGGAATAAAAATGAAACGTGGTCATAGATTCAAGTTGGTCAAATTTAGGAATTTAGTGGAAGCTAAGACAATATGATGTGCAAGTTCTTGGAGTGTTGTTAGATTCCCGGAGGTTTGGGCCGACATTAGTCGCGCTGTGCATGTTTGATGTCTATGGCCTGCTTAATTTTAATTCTCGGCTGGGCGATGACAAATGGCTCTTTTCTACTTGTTATTTATTTTTACGGAGTTTTTATCAAAAACTTTTCCAAAAATATGCTATTTAAAAAAACAAGGAAGTTGTGATTTTACAATTTTTTTTTCCGAATAGAATAATTGATAAATGTATTTATCAGTTATAATGTATTTATCAGTTGTTTAACCAAAATATTAAACTTTATAAGCCTCATTCTAAACATATTATCATATAATTACACTACTCTAATCTTGATGTTTGTTAGTAGTGAATTTTTTTACAAAAAGTTATATAAAAAAAGTTAAAAATTTTTAAAGAAATAAAAGTATATAATAGAAGATGGACGGACAGTAGCATATATATATATATTTTATTTTTTTATATTTTTTTTTTGGATAAATAAAACTATTTGAGATGTTGGTTAGTAGTGAATTTTTTTACAAAAAGTTATATAAAAAAAGTTAAGAATTTTTAAAGAAATAAAAGTATATAATAGAAGAGGGACGGACAGTAGCATATATATTTTTTATTTTTTTATTTTTTTATTTTTTTAATAAATAAAACTATTTGAGATGTTGATTAGTAGTATTTTTTTTTACAAAAAGCTATATAAAAAAAGTTAAGAATTTTTAAAGAAATAAAAGTATATAATAAAAGAGGGAAGGACAATAGCATATATACTTTTTTAATTTATATATATATATATATATATATATATATATTTGATAAATAAAACTATTTGAGATGTTAGTTAGTAGTGAATTTTTTTACAAAAAGTTATATAAAAAAAGTTAAGAATTTTTAAAGAAAATAAAAGTATATAATAGAAAAGGGACGGATAATAGCATATACTCCCTCCGTCCCAAAGAAGGTTACCCATTTCACTACAAGGAAAATCGGATTTAGAGACGGAAATTTAGAGACGGACGAAATCTGTAGCTAATTTGGCGACAGATTAGAGACAGAACCAAAAATCAGAGACAGATTCGGATTTCGTCTCTAAATTAGAGACGGATTAAGATTCCGTCTCTAATTCAGAGACGGAACATGAATCCGTCTCTAATTCAGAGACGGAATCTGAATCCGTCTCTAATATAGAGACGGAATCCGAATCCGTCTCTAATTTAGAGACGAAATCTGATTCCGTCTCTAATTTAGAGACGGATTCAGATTCCGTCTCTAAATTTTAGAGACGGGTTTTGTATATGTCTCTAAAATAGAGACAAATTCGGGAATCCGTCTCTAAATTAGAGACAGTTAAGAATCCGATCTCTAAATAAGAGACGGTCGAATCAGTCTCTAAATTAGAGACAGATTCGAATCCGTCTCTAAACTTTAGAGACGATTTTAACCCGTCTCTAATTTAGAGACAGATTTTTGAATTCGTCTCTAATTTAGTGACAGATTCAACATCTGTCTCTAAAATTTAGAGACAGATTTAGTATCCGTCTCTAAATTTGACTTTTCTTCTATATACTTTCATTTGTTTAGTTTTTTTCTATCTTTTTTATATAACTTTTTCTAAAAAAAACCACTAATTAACAAAGGCTAAAATATTGTTTTCTAGTCAATAAAAAATTTAAAAATAAATATAGGGTAGTTCGTCCCTCTTTTGACTTTTCTTCTATATACTTTCATTTGTTTAGTTTTTTTCAATCTTTTTTTATATAACTTTTTCTAAAAAAAACCACTAATTAAAAAAGGCTAAAATATTGTTTTCTAGTCAATAAAATTTTTTTAAAAAAATAAAAAATAAATATAGGGTAGTCCGTCCCTCTTTTGACTTTTCTTCTATATACTTTCATTTGTTTAGTTTTTTCTATCTTTTTCTATAACTTTTTCTAAAAAAACCACTGATTAACAAAGGCTAAAATATTGTTTTCTAGTCAATAATTTTTTTTTAAAAAAAGAAAAAATAAATATAGGGTAGTCCGTCCCTCTTTT
>JAFEMH010004719.1:127500-195540 GCA_022495995.1 Adenophora triphylla var. japonica
GTGGGTAAGACACTATGGGGCGAAGGGAGTATACTTTTTTAATTTTTTTATATTTTTTTTTTGGATAAATAAAACTATTTGAAATATTAGTTAGTAGTGAAATTTTTTACAAAAACTTGTATAAAAAAAAGTTAAGAATTTTTAAAGGAATGAATGTATATAATAGAAAAAAGAGGGACGGACAATAGCATTTACTTTTTTTTAATTTTTTTGGATAAATAAAACTAGTTGAGATGTTGGTTAGTAGTGAAATTTTTTTTAAAAAGTTTTATAAAAAAAGTGAAGAATTTTTAAAGAAATGAATGTATATAATAAAAAAAGAGGGACGTGTTAGAACATGGATTAAATAATACTTCCTCCGTCCCACCTCACTTGACACCCTTGAGGTGGGCACGAAAACTAAGAAAAAAGAATAAAATAAAAAAAATGTGTAGTAAAAAATGAAGAGAGAGAATGAGTGGGGTAAATAGTAGTGTTGGTTGAATAAATTGAGTGATGAAAAATGAAGAGAGAGAATGAGTGGTGGGGTAGAGTGAATATAAAATTATAAAAAGTAGGCTATTTTGGAAAGTGTCAAGTGAGCTGGGACGGCCCAAAATGGAAATAAGTGTCAAGTGAGGTGTGACGGAGGGAGTATGTGTTATTGAATTTCATATATTATAATCATTTAATAATGTTAAAGTATAGACAAAATATGTAGAATACCATTAGGTGAAAGTACCATTAAATGATGGGCATAATGGTAACTTCTCACCGCCAACTTTACGAAAGGGTGTAGTCCCTAAATGAATCTCAATCTATATATAGGCTATCCATCAGTCCATTTGAGACACTTAGATTTGATTACAATTCAGTCATAAATCACTCTTCATTTGTCAAAGAAGAACTAGTGTGGACACTATCATTTAGAAGTACTATCTCCCTACTTTCTCATTTATTCAAGAATAAGATCAAGAACACAATCATGGATTCTTCAGGTACACGCTTCCGTCTTCATCTTCTTCTCTTCTTAATCTGGTTATGAGATGGTTCATGGTTTGATGGATCATTTTGTTCCAACAATTGGTATCAGAGCCTACTCATATACTAGATTGAGTTTGAAATTCTTGTAGAGCCTTATGCTTTAATTTATTTCATATTTGTAATCCTTGTGTGATTTCATTTGGTTTTGTTCTTGTTCATGATACTCATCTTGTCTAAGAATATTATATTCATAACTTCATTCAATTTCTGGAAATAATGGTAAAATCAAGTTTTAAGAGACACAATGGTTCATACAAGATTACCCCATTTACATAGCCAACATTGTGTAATGTTTGGAGTGTGTAAATCTAGGTCTACTTGTTTGAATCATGTAAATTGAAGTGCAAACTTGTCCCATTTACATAGCCAACATTTTATAATGCATTAAGTATGGAAATTTGGTTCAAAAATGTTCATAAAATGGTGTAAAAATGGTGGCTTTTCGTAATTCTGGGCATTGAGCACGAGTCGTCCCGTGGGGGATGAGTCGTCTCCGTCAATTTTCTGGAATAGGATCTCTCAGATTCAGTCGTCCCCTGAGGGACGAGTCGTGCCCTATGAGACGAGTCGTTCCTTTGAAAATTCCAGAAAATGGGTATCTCTGATTCATTCGTCCCTCTTATATGGACGAGTCGTCCCCTTAGGGACGAGTCGTGCCCTAAGGGACGAGTCGTCCAGAGAGCCTTCAGGTTCAATTTTTGCCCAGAATTTTGTGATAATTCATTAATAAATTATAATATCTGGACACCAGTCGCGCTTCGGTGGTTCTTGGAGTTATCAAACTTTAAGAATGGACGGGTAGAACAAAAGGATATTGTCTTTTATTAATAAATTTCGTTTGTTTCTTTACCCTTCTGTGATGTACCCGATTTTTTTTTTTTTGAAAATCAAACGGAGTCGCCACGCCATTTTTGTTTTAAGGGCCAAAACTTTGAAAAATGTCCGAGATTAGAAATTTGGGTTCAGAGGTCACGTTACATACCGGGAAGGACGTTAGTGTGCACCCGGAATGCCTCGTGAAACGAGTCTTCCAAGCTTAAAAACCATTTGTGTGTGTATGTGTGTGTGTTACTTTGGCCAAAATAAGTTGAAACTGAGGAAAGTAAAAATTGAGAATTCTTTATTAGACTTTGGACAGATCCCGTGATTTTTTGTGTGATTTTGGGTTGAGATTTGACACTCAAAAGATTTTTGGAAGTTGAAAACCATTTCTGCCAGAATGAAAAAGGCAGTGGACACTTAATTTTGAAATGGACTTTAGGGCTTGAAAACTCCAGAATCTGGGAAAAGTCCGAGAATGAAAAATGTTCAAAACACCTTAAATAAGATTTCTATAAAAGAACTTCCCATTTTGGAGATGATTTGAGGGACCAAAACCTTCTGGAAATCTCAGATGTGAGATCTGGATTTCCAGAGACTGATGAACTGACCTTTAAAGGAAAATTTGAAAAATGGAGTTTTACTCACGAAAAAAATAAAGTAAAAATATGTCTGGAAATCTCTGGATGTTGTCTACAAAAAGTATTTTCTAGTCAACACCAAATTCCAAGTTTATCTGTGTCCAAAAATTTAGACCATGGACTAGGGTCTTAGAAAGTTGCTAATGGACAGCAACTTCTCAAGAAAGAAAATGTGATTTTAAAGGGGGTTTGGCATCCATGCTTGTCCCCATTTCCCTAGGTTTTGATTAGTGATCACTTGACATTTTAATGGTGAATCAACTATATCAAACCATCCTTGGGGTACATTAGGACTAAGCACTTCATTTGCTTGGGAAGGGGAATTTTATCCTTTGAAAATGAGATTTGATGTATGAGAATGATTTTTAGGGTTTTGAAAATGTGTTTTCTTTGCAAGAAAGTAAGAACACTTTGAAAATAATGTAGATCCTTGTAGAAGATCATCCATGGAGATGAACTTCCATGGTGATCTTATTGGATCTAAGACAAGAAGATGAATGAACTACATTTTGTAGCTTGAAAATGCATGCATGGATGAGAGATTTAGGGTAAGAAGAGGAAGGTTATACCTATCTTCTTTGTGTTGGTGTATGAGTGGATTCAAAGGCTTGAATGTGTTTAGGGTTTGAAAGTGTTTAGGGTTGGTGATTAGAGTTGGTCAAAGAGAAAACACGTAGATAACAATGAAGTCCTCTATGTTTTCTCTCTAATCCTCCTCCTAAAGGGTGATTTGAGCTTGAGTTAGTGTATGTATGAGAGTATGTATGAGAGTGATTTGAAAGTATTTTGAATGAGTGGGATTTGGGAAAGATTGGAGAGAAAATGGTGGCAATTCAAGTGAATTTCCACTGTTTTCTCTCTATTTTTCGCCAGTGTCTTTATTCTTTGTGAGTGATTTGTGTTGTGTAAACTGAGAGAGGAGGGTTCAATTTATAGTCCTCTGTGAGATGCAAACATGTCCGCGCGGAGGGTCTTGACAGCGTGCACTGTTCATTAAATGCTGCTTCAGGCTTTGGACACAAGGAATAATCTTTTGAAAATTCAAATTAAACAGCCAGTTTTTGTTCCAGCCATTCCTATTTTTGGTTTTTCTTATTTCTTTTGCTTTTTTGATTCCTTTCCTTGGTTTATCCTTAAATAACAATGCCCACTTTGCCCTTGATTTGTTAGAAATGTTAGGAATGTTAGGAATTGTTAGGAATGTTATAAATTTCGTTAATTTTCTAACGAAAATTCTAACAAGCTCAAATTGGAGCACTTACAGTAGCTCCTCGGCGACGGTGCTTTCTAAGGAAGCGGGGTCGTCGATAAGAGTAAGGCTCCATATTTGACTGGATGATCAAGTGATCGAGTGGCTGAACCTATTTAATAGGCTACCTACGTATCCCGAATGGGAATCAAGCCGGCCGTAGTTCGAGTCTTTGACCTTGGAATGACTATTTTAGGATGTCAACCTAAGATCTGACTATTTTTGGGAAGTCACCCTATGATCTGACTATTTTTGGGAAGTCACCCTATGGTTTGACTATTTTTGGGAGGTCGCCCTAGGGTTTGACTATTTTTGGGAAGTCGCCCTAAGACTTGACTATATTAGGGAAGTCGCCCTATGATCTGACTATTTTTAGGAAGTCGCCCTATGATCTGACTATTTTTGGGAAGTCGCCCTAAGATCTGACTATTTTTGGGAAGTCTCCCTATGGTTTGACTATTTTTGGGGAGTCGCCCTATGAGTTGACTATTTTTTGAAAGTCGCCCTAAGGTTTGGCTATTTTTGGGAAGTCGCCCTAAGGTTTGGCTATTTTTGGGAAGTCGCCCTATGATTTGACTATTTTTGGGAAGTCGCCCTATGATTTGACTATTTTTGGGAAGTCGCCCTAAGATTTGACTATTTTTGGGAAGTTGCCCTAAGATTTGACTATTTTTGGGAAGTCGCCCTATGATTTGACTATTTTTGGGAAGTCGCCCTAAGACTTGACTATTTTAGGAAAGTTGCCCTAAGGTTTGACTATTTTTGGGAAGTCGCCCTGGTAATGGTTTAGGGGATGATTGCGATTTATCGCTTTACTCGTGTTGTGTGTGATAGCGTTTTAGGTGCCTCAAACCTTGATGATGGCGTCTTAGGTGCCTCGAACCTTGATGATGGCGTCTTAGGTGCCTCGAACCTTGGTGATGGCGTCTTAGGTGCCTCAAACCTTGGGGATGGCGTCTTAGGTGCCTCGAACCTTGATGAAGAGTGATCTGGAGGTATCAATTTGTTTTGAAATGATTTCCTTTGATGTTCGTATCCTTTCGTTGGGGACAGACTCCGAGGGGATAGACAGTCTTTTGGTGGACTTCATTTGAAGGGACCGAAATTCCGTTAACTTTCGTCGGGGATGAACCTATTCAGTTCAGGAGTATGAACCTAAATGGGGACCTAGTTCAGGAGTATAAACCTAAGTGGGGACCTAGTTCAGGAGTATGAACCTAAATGGGGACCTAGTTCAGGAGTATGAACCTAAGTCGAGGTTTTATACCTGAGGGAGACTGTTCGAGGGCGTTCTCGCTGGGGAAGATTCGAGCTTACGAGGATTACCGGGGAAAAGGGTGACCGTGTTGGTCAAGTGGCTGGACCTACGGTAGGCTACCTACGTATCCCGAGTGGGAATCAAGTCTGGACGTAGTTCGACAACTGCTGGGGATGGTCTTTGATGGTTTGACGATATTTGGGAGTCACCCGAGGTTTGACTATTTTTGGGAAGTCACCCTAAGGTTTGACTATTTTTGGGAAGTCATCCTATGGTTTGATGATAATGTTCTTTTAGAAAAGTAGTTGACTAAGATATGCTTTCATACCTGTGTTGTGCTTACCTGTAGCTGCCGGAAGGACTGAGGCTACGGCTGATGTTGATGAAGAGTTGTTGGGTTGCCGTTCGTGGGACGGTTTCTGCTGACGATTTGCTGTCTTTGGAGGCATTTTGACCTGAAGGGGGGAGTTTGGTTGAGTCTGCGTCTTGCTGGTGATCGTCAACCTTGTAGAAGTTGTTGAGCTTGTCTTCACATTGGGACTTCTTGCTTTTGAGAACTTGGTGTCTCTGACCGATTTACATTTTGAGAACTTGGCTTCCCTGACCAATTTGCATTTTGAGAACTTGGCGTCCCTGACCCATTTGCATTTGAGAACTTGGCGTCCTTCATTTTGAGAACTTGGCGTCCCTGACCGATTTGTATTTTGAGAACTTGGCATCTCTGACCGAATTGTTTGTGAGAACTTGGCATCTCTGACTGTATTATATTTGAGAACTTGGCGTCTCTGACCGATTTGCATTTGAGAACTTGGCGTCTCTGACCGTATTGTATTTGAGAGCTTGGCGTCTCTGACCGATTTGCATTTGAGAACTTGGCATCTCTGACCGAACTGTATTTGAGAACTTGGCGTCTCTGACCGATTTGTAGACACTGGAGGTGATCTGCACATGTTTTGCCCGGAATCATCTCTTGCCGAAAAGGGGCATTTGATTTCTTGCGATTTTGTTGAAACCATTGATTTTGGACTTTGGTAAATATCTTCCTTGTTGAGGGTAAGTCTCAATAGCGAAGGAAAATGGTCTTTCACGTTCGAATCCCTGCATTGGTTAGTAGAGAGGAAGATGTATATATGACATTCATGATGACAGATGCATGCATAGAATCAGAATGATTATGACAATATCACTGCATGTGTTCACGAGATGATGCATTTACTTGCTTTCGAAGATGCACTTAGCCTAAGCTTTTGGCAGGGAAATTATGATTTATGATCTTCAATCACTTAGGATTTTTCCTATTGATTCAAGTTTTGTGCATGCTACATGAGCCCTTGGGATATTTTTGTGGGGATGCATGGTGATGAGAGGGGATGCATTGGGATGTATGTGTCCTGGAGACCGCTTGGAACAGATTTTGAGCAAGTGGGGGAGGTGAGAGCCCTCGATTACGATTTAAACAGTGGTTGTTGATGAGGTTTTGTTAACAGTATCACATGGACCTCAATCTTGATGAGATTGGATTCGGATCCCAGGTCTTGATTGGAATTTTCTCTCTCAATCTTGGACATTTGAAGCTGATGCTGACAGGCTCTAGCATCAAAGTATGTTGATATGAATGAACCCTCTTTCGCTTGGGTTAGTTGTGATTTGACATAAATTTGGAGAATGATTTGGCAAAATGCTGATATGAGGAGATTCCTGATTCTCAACTTTTGATGATGCAAGGAGTCGCCATATACCAAGTTCTAAAGCTGAAACTCCAAGGCAGTTGTTGAGGTGACTAGGTCTTTCTTCTGAAGATAGGTGTGACTTGATGAAGCCCCATTCCGAAAGCCACGGGATCTTTCTCTGAATGATTTGATGAGGTCCCATGTTCAACAAAGCGTCACTACAGAGGTCCAATTAAAGGTTTGACTGTAAAATTGACATACTGATGAAGTACCAAGCCGATCGATCAACGTGAGAGACCTCGAGGTGAAGTTGATGTGACCCCGGACTCATTGCAGCATTACGTCATGGAGTGAGAAATCCATCTTTGACAACAACTATGCAACTAGAATCCTCCCTTCGAAGGGTGTCTTCCATATGGGAACTGTTAGCCATAGTGGCACTTGGCTTGTTCATGGCTTCAATCATATTCACCCTATGGTTTTCTTAGGGAATGGATTGTTGACTGTGTTGGGCCCTTGGGGTATCCTTTTCGATCAGTTCTCATACCGCCCTTCTTCGTGCCCATGACACTAGTGGGAAGCACAGAGTTTAGTTGTGTCTATCGGGATCCATGGGCTGATGGTTGCCCAAAGGTCTGGTCAGACCTTCCTTCACAAGTCCTTGAAAGACTTTGCTCAGAGGCATTCCGAAATCTTTGAGCTTAAGGCTCCGCGGCTTGGGCACATCACCTTTCCTTGGCATGAGATGAGTGGCATTGTTGCGATCCTGGCCCGCATAATTAATTGCTTCCTTGCCTTTTGGGGTAGGACAGGAGCTGAGTTAGGGCGTGCTTGGTACCGATAAGTAGGAGCAAAGCTGTCATTGCCGTTGGTCAAACTTTAGCCCCAAACCGACCGTTGCATACAGATCTGGATAGGGGAAGTTACTGAGGGGCTTTCTCAAATGAGGCTTCCAGGCATGATTGAAAGATGTCCAATTGTTCCTCATTAGAAGGAGGGTTAGTCATTTTACTCAACTTGAGGTTTCAATGCTTGTAAAAGTCACCGATATTCTCCTCGAAACGCTGCACTGTTGTCTGCATGTCAATTCTATTTGTTTCCCACTCCAAATTAGCTTTATGCTTCTCTGTAAAGGCACTGGTGATCTGGTCCCATGTAGCCCTGGCCTCGGGTTTTAAGCGGAAGAACCATTTTAAAGCACTGGATTTCAAGGAGAGACTGAAATAGTCAGCCAACTGCTGATTGGTGCACCCTTTGGCCTCCATTGCCAAGGCATATGTGTCCAGATGAGTCTTCGGGCATGCAGTCCCGTCAGAGAGGTCTAGATTAGGCATCACGAATTTGTGGGGCAGGGGAGCAATGGAGTCTGGGTCCGTAGGCCGGAAGGCATATTTCTTAGCGGTCAATTTGGCAATCTGCGCTTTCATCTCCTTGTGTGGTTCCATGAACCAGGCCAGATGAGGGTCTTGTGGTGGAACCATGGCATTCAAACTGGCGGTAGACTGGTGGAGGGAACGGCCGGTCCGGGGGCGTAAGTAAAAACTCCGTCTCGGCCCAAATTACCCGGGAGTGTGAGTAGGAGCCTCGGGCGATGGATAGAGCCTCGCGGCTTGCCGTTGATTTTCAATTGGCAAGGAGGGCGGAGGCAAGCCCGATGTAGCCGGTAGCTCTGCTTCCGGAATGAGGCCCATAAGTAGGCTTAAGTGCGGGCCGTTGTCCCCGATTGTTGAATTGCATGGACGAAGGTGCATAACCAGTGGGGTACTGCGGTCCCGGTGATTCTGATGAAACCGGGACGGAGGCTTGGTAACCCATCGAAGCTTCGAGGAATGAATTTGTGAAAGCCGTGTGAGGAGCAAATGAGCTAGCATCATTCTCGAGGAGGGGCTCCCGACTATTGCCCCGGGACTGCATCGTGGAGGCATTCCAAACTGCTGCCGCGAAGGTCCCGATTGATCGGTCCCAAACGGAGGTGGGAATCCAATTTGCTGTGGCATTCCGAGGTAACCCCAACCATGAGAAGACATTCCGCATCGATTTTGCCCCCGCCGAGGAGCCGTGAACCGATCGTCACGCGATCGCATGGGTCCAAAAGAGTCTCGTATTTGGGGTTTGCCGTCCCGTTGAGACGGCTCATGAAGGGATCTTGCGAGGCTTGTGCGGTGCCGGGGATTGGATATCTTGAACCGGGTTGCCGCCAAGGCATTTCAAACCGATGTAACCGAGAAGCTCCCGACCGATCCGTACCGAACCGTTGAGGCATACCAAACCGCCGTGACATACCGAGCCGACCCCGACCGCTGAGGCATACCATACTGCCCAAATCGGATCAAGTCAATTTGTTTCCCCAAACGATCGTCCTGATCGAATCGTGAATGTATACTGCATCGAGGCCGAAAGGATGACTGATCCACAAAGTCGAGAAGAGTGTGCCCCGGTGGAGGTTCCATGTAAGGAGGGTGGTGGCATTTGGCGGTAGTCTGTCTGGCCGAGATAGGGATGGGGATCCTTTTCCTCTTCTACCGTGAAAGTCCCATCGGGTTTGAGGGCAATCATCAAACCGAAATTCCTGACACCATCCAAGGATGAACATCGAAACCTCATTGTGATTGGCACAAGGAGTTTTATGGACTCGGATTCCAACATTAGCCATGAATCCCTGGTCCTGGTTAAAATTCCGTCCTCATCCTTGGACATCAAAGAACTGCACTTGACAAACCCATGACCAACAGGGCGATCAAATCTCACTTTGATTGGCGGAGCCTCGTCCGAAGAGATGTGTTGGCGAAGTCTCGATTTTGAAGAAGCGACTTGGTAAAGCCTCGCCTTCATGATTGTGAATCTTGTAGTGAAGTGAGGAACCAACGTGGACCCTAAGATAACCAGAGAAGCCCCACTCTAAAGAAATGGCTTCGACGAAAGTCCTCCCTCAAAGAGTACAAAGGCACTTCTAATGCAAATTGAATTGTCATGTAGCAAAAGAGGCAACCCATCTTTCTATATTTACTTTATTATTTTCTTTAGTCAATTTAGTCAACCGGAAGAAAGTGTAAAAGAAAGACAATTTAGAAATGTATACCTGTAGGCGCATATTTTCGAAAAGTGGGGACGAATCCCCGATTTGTATTATTTGTTGGCCTCATTTGATGAAGGCACAAAAGAACTCGCTTTGGGTTTGACTCTTTTGAGAGAGCATAAGTGTAGAAAGGTTTGTAAAAGTGTATGGAAGCCCCCGCCGACGTAAAAATTAGTGTTTAGCTCTATTTTTCCTATAATGTAGAAAAAGAAGACTTGTCGAGACATCTGAAAACATGTTTTATTCAAAATGATCACAAGATTGCTTAAAACCCTTTATTAATGTTCGGGTTACTCACACCTCTAATCTCGATATGAACAAACATTTTGATTAATCATGAGGAGAAAGTCGACCAATACCAAGGGTTAAGTTGGCGAATTGCGAAGAAAGATTGTGCACATGAGAGGCCATTGATGAGACCGAATTTTCTGGGATTTGAATGTGTTTATGACCGGACCATTTCTGGTTGCCTACGTTCCCCTTAATATAAGGAGCTCAGGTCGCCGTAGTTCGGGCTTGAACTGTGTTTGGCTTTGGGAAAGGGTATGAACATTTGTGGTCCATTTGGTGAAAAAGGGTCGGATGGGAAGCTTGAGTGATAAGGTACGGGCCTTGAGATGTTCCTTGACAAGTCGTTTTTTGACGGCTTCTTCCGTGATTTCATTGCTTCTTGATCATCATCCTCCATTGGGGGAGAAAGAATTTGAATGCAAATTTTAAGGGCTTATGATATGCTTTTTGCCGTTGCTTTAATCAAGCTCCCATGTTGCCGACAACTTCCGCTCTTCGAGCTTTAAATTTGCCCATATGTCAAGTTTCTGATTGGCGGTGATGGATCCTTGGCTTGATTTTTTTTTGAAGCTTTTGTTTTTTTTTTATTTGAAGCTTTTGCTTGAGCTCTTTTTTTTTTAAGCTTTTGCTTGAGCTTTTTTTTGCTTTTTTTTTTTTTTTTTTTTTTTTTTTGAGGATGAAGGCAAGCCTCTGCTTGAACTTTCGTGATGCACGGGAGGCGAAGGCAAGCCCCCGGTTTTTTGTCGACATGGGGTCAATCTTCCGATGCTGAGTGACCTTTTGTTTTTCTTCGATGCCGCCGCCGCCGTTGACTTGGTCAAGGTGATGATGGGGACATGTTTTGGAAAGTGTATGGCTTGATGGAGGCCTTTGTGAGGCAAGGAGAGTGTATAGGGAGGGCATTAGTTGACTTTCTCGCACCAATTAATTAAAATCTTAATCATTTCCAGAGATTATTTGTCAGCAATGCGAGTGATCATTCAAAATAAAACCATTTCATTAAATGTAATGTAGGTGTGCAAATAATGTCTCAAGTCTAGCAAGAAAAGAAAAAGACTCTTTTATAGAAAAATTTAAGATTAACTACAATGTCCAAGGAGGACTTGATTGAAGAAAGTACTAGAACCTACGAAGGTTGACTAAAAAGACTGTTTTAATATTAAAGGATGGGTAGCCCCTAGTCTAGCTACTCTTTGTTGTTGGACCACGTCTCTATCCTTCGCCGTTGGAAGCAAATTTGACAGACTATGCTTGCCTTTCGTAACTTCAAGGAATTCATCGCTCACCGGCCCCGACGGTTGCCTTATCTCGTCATCGATCATTATCATCCCATTTACCTCAAGGCCGCCGTGAACTTATCTGGAGGGCGAGAGTTCAAAGCATTTCACCAAATCCAAATTTTTACCATGGTCACATGCTTGGGCAAGCCAAACCAGCCATTCTCAACATTTGTTGCGACTAAATCATCTCGGCTTGCCAAAGTCTATTGAATTCACAGAGCTTGAATCATAAAACTCAATCATGTTTACATTCGTGTTGTTTGGGAAATGATCATCAAGTGTGGTCGAGATCACCGAGGCGCTCGAGTTTGCCCTTCTTAATTAACCCCGAATTGCCTTTCTCAAAGCCGTACAATTATCGGTTACATGACCGTGATATCGGTGGAAAGCACAATGCTTGGTGGTGTCCAAAGGGATTTTGGGATCCTTGGGCTGATAGTTTCTCATGGGTTCGAGGAGACCCTGCTTTAGCAAGCTATTTAAAACTTTGCTTAAGGGAACACCCAAATCCTTGGTATGGGGTTTCTCCTTTGGGGGAGAATGAACTCTTAATGCTCTTTGATTCGAGAATTGGTCACCATTCTCGAATGTGGTTGGCCGGTTTTGGTCCATTGGGGCGCCAAACTTGCCCGCTTCGATTAACCCTTGAACCGCTCTCTTCAAGACTCGTGCAGCTTGCCTGGCCGTGTGGCCAAAATGATCATGGAAGGCGCAAAGGCTTACTCATGTCGAGGGGTGCATTTGAGCTCCTTGGATGGTAGTCCCCGAGAGGCTCCAAAAGGCCTTCCTTTACTAAACCCTTGAAAATTAAGCCCATGGGCATCCCAAAATCATCAAAATGTTCTCGTTGCCTTAAAGGACCACCATTTCTTGGTTGCTTTTGGATGCCGTCATTTGTACACAATGCCTTCTTTCCTTTGATGGATGTTTCAGCCGTGTTGGAAGGGTAAGGTTTATAGCGGTGAGACATGTTCCGACCCGTAGTGCTTCCCCGTGCACGAACCCTTTTGATGTAATCATCGATGTAATCGTCGAGATTCGACCTTTGTAAAACTCATTCGTGTCGATACACAAGATTGGTATGGTGAGATGGCCCGAGTCGAGCGATCGTCGATACTCTTCGTTGCTAGGCTTTTCTTGTGCCTTCTTAATTGGTTCTTTCAATAATCCATCGACGAGTCAATAGGAACACTGACCGCACGACACCGCCACAAGATTGGCATCGCAAATGAAACCACAAGAGAAGTACTGTGGGAGGGATGACAACCGAGCATTAAAAGCGTGACCGTAACCCTCCTCATAAGGCCCGGCAGCTTGCCGAAGATGAGGATATATGGCTCGTAATGGGTGGATACTGTGTGGAGCAGCAAAGTGCGGATCCAAAAGGCCGCCGAAGACATGAGGTTTGAGGCATCGTAACAAGAGGGACCGAACGTGTCTTGACCACACCGAAGAACGTGACTACAAGGGTAATGTGCATACCGTACTTGATGAGCAGGAGCAGCTTGCGTAATGTACCGGGTGGAGAATTTTATGAGGAGCATTTGACCTTGTCTGACTTCCCAACCGAAGGGGCGAGGTAGAGCTTGGAGGATGTCATGTGAATACGGTAAACCCGATGAAGTGGTGATAAGAGCCTCGGTGGCCCATGTGATCTTGCAAGCATCATAGGGGCAAGTGTGCTTCGAGAATTGGAGGAAGCAAGCCGGCCCTCTCGAACCATGGAGCCCGAGAAGCAACCGACCCGAAATGGCTTGCGAGCCATGTCACACCGCCGGGCTTGAGAAGTCGCGAACCGACCCATTCCGAGATGATGACCCAAACCGATCGATGTTGTGAAGTAGTAACCGACCCTTCCAAGCCGTGGGGCGAAAGGCAACCGATTCAATCCCGGTGGTGAGACTCGAGAGGCACCTGGGGCAAAGCTGACCTAGATCGGACTGTTGAGGAGTATCGAGCCGTAGGGCCGAGATGTACCGAATCGACCACCCTGCATCATGGCCCGAGCCGACCGAGGTTTTGGAGTAGCGAATCGACCCATTCCAAGCCGCGGCGTAAATGCATCGATTGAAACCCAAAGGTGAAAACCGAGAGGCGCTGGGGAAGTTGACCAAGATCGGACTGCTGAGGAGTATCCATACGATGAGGCCGAGAGGCAGGCCGAGTGATAGGTCGGATGCTTGGCCCATTAGTAGTTCCACACAAAAGGGAACAGGGCATTTGACGGTAGTTGGCATACCCGGGAGGGTAATTAGTTCCACCTTCGCATCAACCGTAAAGGTTCCATTAGGTTGCGAACAATTGCTAGCCCCCGGTTTCGATACCTTCCCATAACCGATCGATCCGAGCCTCTTGATGTTGTCTTATCTGTTCCAACATCTCGATTCCACCGCTCGGCATTTTGCGAATTTTCGGTGCGGATCCGCACGTCCCCCACCGTTCTCCTCCGAGTTGGCCATTCTCAAACTTTGAGCCGAAGCGAGGGAGGAAACCGATGAAGTATCTCGACTCCGAATGACCGAGCCGAACAAACGATGACCCGGGGCTTGATCCAAACTTTGCTTACCGTGGAAGGCACGAAAGGGTGTGGTTCGACTGGGAAAGCGGAACAAAGTTGGTGTTTGGGCTTAGTGGCTCATGCAACATGCGATTATTTGTTTAAATTTACTTAAAACATGTTTTATTAAACCTAATCGGTTGGAAAAGATTGCTCTTCTTTTTCACAAACTACTCGGGATCCCGGATCGCCGGGCCCCGTCACTACGTCTATAAGCCCCTCGTATTCCACCCGTATTTCGACCTCCCAGGTGGACAAATCGGCGAGGGTCCTATAGGGCAAGCGGGTCCCACCGACCGAAAGAAAACGATCCTAAAAGTCCGGCGGGTAATCGAGTCTTAACGAGCATTCGATGTAAATTACGGACAAAGCCGACGTCAAAGTCAAGATCATGTCCGAGGGCTCGACGAAAAGCTCCGCATGATTTGGACCGATAAATGTCCACAATTGATCTTGACTTGTCGTCGCTAGGCCGTAATTAGGCATGGAATAATCATTAATCCTTGATGACTCAAAGGTCATGCCGGGAGTCGTTGTATAATTTGTGCCGCCGAGCCGAAGTCAAGGCGCCTGGCCAATATCTTGGTCAAAGTCTCGCGGCGAAAAACCGGCAGTAACTTCGACCGATTAGGGTCCCCGAAAGATATCAAGCCTGCAGCCGATAAAGGCTTGAAAGGAAAGGTCTATACACGCATGTGGCATGACACGCACCAAACTAAAAATCAACCGGGTCTCGGATAAAGTGTGTCACGGACAAGTGCATGGTCGACACGAGGCTCCATGGGATGTTTGGGTAGTCCTGTGCTTGCACCGAGAGGCGTAATAAGACCAAACGGGCCGCGACAAGGATTTCCCCGGGTTAGGGACGTAGTGTGCAGTGTACGGTCATGTGCGCGTAGTGTGCAAGCAGTCTATCTTCTTTTTCTGAGTAAAATAGAAATTTTTCATGTGTCTTAAAAAGAATGATGCATGATTTTTTTTTGAAATTTTTTTTTGAAACTCCTTTTTTTTTTTGAAATTCCTTTTTTTTGATTTTTTTTTTTTTGAAAGTAAATGCACACATAAGCACATAAACACAAAAATTCCAACAGTTAGGGACATGATTCCGACAGTCAAAATTTTGACATTTTTCGAGGCGGCCAAAACAACACGAAAATGTGCAAAAATCAACACACACAACAAATGATTTTTTAAATGCCGGGACGGAAGCTTGACCCTCAAAAGCTTTTTTTTTTTTGAAAAAAACAATGATACCAGTACGTGGGATTGTTAAACCACAATTTATCCCCGACTCGTGTTAGGAGGCGATAACGGAAAGTTTAATGGTTTCCACCAATATACCAAATATCAATTTTTTTAGAAAAAGCATATTTTCGATCCCCAGCGGAGTCGCCACTGTGATGTACCCGATTTTTTTTTTGAAAATCAAACGGAGTCGTCACGCCATTTTTGTTTTAAGGGCCAAAACTTTGAAAAATGCCCGAGATTAGAAATTTGGGTTCGGAGGTCACGTTACACGCCGGGAAGGACGTTAGTGTGCACCCGGAATGCCTCGTGAAACGAGTCTTCCAAGCTTAAAAACCATTTGTGTGTGTGTGTGTGTTACTTTGGCCAAAATAAGTTGAAACTGAGGAAAGTAAAAATTGGGAATTCTTTATTAGACTTTGGACAGATCCCGTGATTTTTGGTGTGATTTTGGGTTGAGATTTGACACTCAAAAGATTTTTGGAAGTTGAAAACCATTTCTGCCAGAATGAAAAAGGCAGTGGACACTTGATTTTGAAATGGACTTTAGGGCTTGAAAACTCCAGAATCTGGGAAAAGTCCGAGAATGAAAAATGTTCAAAACACCTTAAATAAGGTTTCTATAAAAGAACTTACCATTTTGGAGATGATTTGAGGGACCAAAACCTTCTGGAAATCTCAGATGTGAGATCTGGATTTCCAGAGACCGATGAACTGACCTTTAAAGGAAAATTTGAAAAATGGAGTTTTACTCACGCAAAAAATAAAGTAAAAATATGTCTGGAAATCTCTGGATGTTGGTTACAAAAAGTATTTTGTAGTCAACACCAAATTCCAAGTTTATCTGTGTCCAAAAATTTAGACCATGGACTGGGGTCTTAGAAAGTTGCTACTGGACAGCAACTTCTCAAGAAAGAAAATGTGATTTTAAAGGGGGTTTGGCATCCATGCTTGCCCCCATTTCCCTAGGTTTTGATTAGTGATCACTTGACATTTTAATGGTGAATCAACTATATAAAACCATCCTTGGGGTACATTAGGACTAAGCACTTCATTTGCTTGGGAAGGGGAATTTTATCCTTTGAAAATGAGATTTGATGTATGAAAAAGATTTTTAGGGTTTTGAAAATGTGTTTTCTTTGCAAGAAAGTAAGAACACTTTGAAAATAATGTAGATCCTTGTAGAAGATCATCCATGGAGATGAACTTCCATGGTGATCTTCTTGGATCTAAGACAAGAAGATGAATGAACTACATTTTGTAGCTTGAAAATGCATGCATGGATGAGAGATTTAGGGTAAGAAGAGGGAGGTTATACCTATCTTCTTTGTGTTGGTGTATGAGTGGATTCAAAGGCTTGAATGTGTTTAGGGTTTGAAAGTGTTTAGGGTTGGTGATTAGAGTTGGTCAAAGAGAAAACAAGTAGATAACAATGAAGTCCTCTATGTTTTCTCTCTAATCCTCCTCCTAAAGGGTGATTTGAGCTTGAGTTAGTGTATGTATGAGAGTATGTATGAGAGTGATTTGAAAGTATTTTGAGTTAGTGGGATTTGGGAAAGATTGAGAGAAAATGGTGGCAATTCAAGTGAATTCCCACCGTTTTCTCTCTATTTTTCGCCAAAGTGCCTTGCGAGTGATTTGTGTTGTGTAAACCGAGAGAGGAGGGTTCAATTTATAGTCCTCTCGTGGAGATGCAAACATGTCCGCGCTGAGGGTCTTGACAAACAGGCATTGTTCATTAAATGCCCTGTGCTTTGGACACAAGGAATAATCTTTTGAAAATTCAAATTAAACAGCCAGTTTTTGTTCCAGCCATTTCTATTTTTGGTTTTTCTTATTTCTTTTGCTTTTTTGATTCATTTCCTTAGTTTATCCTTAAATAACAATGCCCACTTTGCCCTTGCTTTGTTAGAAATGTTAGGAATGTTAGGAATTGTTAGGAATGTTATAACTTTCGTTAATTTTCTAACGAAAATTCTAACAAGCTCAAATTGGAGCACTTACAGCTTCAAAATTTTCAGAAATTACCTTAAGGCCTTATATTTCCGATTAATTATATCCTTAACATTTTGGATAAAATTAACATCGTCGCCAAAGTGATTTTGTTGATCAAATTCAAACTTGTTAAAAGATGAATGTAAATGTTGATATGTGATAACATGCTTGTTTCCCAAAGAAGACCTTGTTGTTGACTAAGTATTTGCATTCATAGGGTAATAATTGAATTAAACTTTAGTTCATTTTAAATACTTTGAACCATCTCAAAGGAAGGCGGGTGTTTAAAGTTAATTATTTATATTCTTTATTACCGGGTAACAAGTACCTTAAACTTTAGGACATTTTTGTACTTGAACCGGCCCAAAGGAAGGCAAGTATTTTAAATGTATTGTTTAAGTTATTTGTTTACCCTAAGATAAATCAAATTGTGAGTCAATTCGCAATCCAAAGATTAGTCTTGATGTCATGTTGATTATCTTTTATTTTGATGGAATTCATTTGATATAATTAATCATTGTGTAGATTCTTATATATGTTTTTGTGTTTCATCTTGTTCTTCTCCTTCAGATTTGATTAATGCTTCATCGGTAACTACTGCCATTAACAACATACCTTTGCTTACTGGGACCAATTTTAAAACTTGAAAAAAGAAAATAACTATGATCTTAGGCTGCATGGACCTTGATCTCGCATTAAGAGAACCAAGTCCTGCCCCTCTTACTGACAAAAGCACTTCGGAAGAACGCTTAAGTCTAGAGAGGTGGAACCGTTCAAATCGCGTGAGCCTAAGTATCATGCAAAATGCAGTCCAAGAGACTTTTTTGAATAGTGTCTCCGAGGATGGTGGAGCTAAAGGTTTCTTGGATGTCCTAGAGGAACGCTTTGCAAAAAGCGATAAATCGAAAACAAGTGCTACCTTAAGGAAGCTTGTTTCCATGAGGTACAAGGGCACCAGAAGCTTAAGGGAATATATAATGGAAATGTTTCACCTATCTTCTAAATTAAAGGCACTCAAGTTGGACCTTTCGGAAGACTTGCTTGTGCATTTGGCTTTAATTTCTCTTCCTCATCAATTTGGTCATTTTGAAATGACCTATAACTGTCAAAAGGACAAGTGAAACATCAATGAATTGATTTCACATGTGATAGAGGAAGAGGATAGGTTGAAACAAACTAAACCCGAAAGTGCTCATTATGCATCTACCTCTTCTCGTGGGATAAAGAGAAAAGGTAAGGAGATTGTGGTTGCAACAAAGAAGCCTAAGGGATCATCAAATGATCAAAAGGTTAAGAAATGCTGCTTTTGCAAGGACCTTACTCACATGAAGAACGACTGCCCTAAGTATCGCCAATGGCGAATTAAGAAAGGTATGTCATTTAGCTTTGTTTGTACTGAGGCAAATTTAGTTTCAATCCCTTCATATACATGGTGGTTAGATTCTGGTGCAACTACTCACATAAGTTCATGTATGCAAGGTTGCCTGAACTACCGAACGCCCAATGAAGATGAAAGATACATCTACATGGGACCTGGAAAGCCGGTAGAGGTGGAGGGCATAGGGACTTTTAGATTATCTCTTAGTACCAGATATTATTTGGTTTTGAATAATGTATTTATTATACCATCTTTTAGACGAAATTTGATTTCCGTCACTACATTAGATAGGGAAGGTTATTCCTGTATCTTTGGTAATAATAAATGCAATTTGTTTTTCAATTCAAAGCTTTTTGGTACTAGTTCTTTATCTTATATTGATAATCTATATTTACTTGACACAGTCAATTCATCAAATGAGTCCCATAATAATGAAACTAACTCTAGAGGCATAAAACGAAAGTTTTCAAGTAAAAATTCTTATACCTTGTGGCATAGGTGTTTGGGTCATATCTCTAAAAGGAGAATTGAAAAGCTTGTGGCCGAGGGAATATTACAAAAGCTTGATACTCCAGAAAATAACTTTTGTATTGAATGCCTTAAGGGAAAATTTACAAACAGCAACAAAAATAAAGAATCCTTGAGAGCTACAAAAATCTTAGAACTGATTCATATGGATATATGTGGTACGTTCTCTACCCCTTCATGGAACGGACAAACATATTTCATTACGTTCATAGATGTCTTCTCTCGTTATGGATACATTTATTTGCTTCATGAAAAGTCTCAATCATTGGAGGTTTTCAAGTCTTTTAAAGCCGAAGTTGAAAATCAGCTTGAAAAGACTATTAAGAACGTTAGATCCGATCGTGGTGGTGAATAATACGGTCGGAATGACGGTTCGGGAGAACAACTTCCAGGTCCTTTTGCTCGCTTTTTGGAAGAGTGTGGGATTGTCCCTCACTACACCATGCCGGGGACACCTAGCATGAATGGTGTAGCCGAGAGACGTAATAGAACCCTTAAGGATATGATAAGAAGTATGGTTTCTTGTACTTCGTTACCTCACTCATTATGGGACGATGCTTTGAAAACTGCAAGCTACCTACTTAATCGAGCTCCTTCAAAAGCTACTAACAAAACCCCTTATGAATTATGGACAGGCAAGAAACCGTCCCTAAATCATCTTCATGTTTGGGATTGTCCATCCGAAGCTAGGCCTTATAAACCTAACAAAGGAAAGTTGGAATCTAAGACCGTTAGTAGTTATTTTGTAAGATATTCTCAAAGATCTAGGGGATATAAATTCTATGACCCAAAGACTAGAACCTTTTTCGAGATGAGAAATTCTAGGTTCTTTGAGAATGTTGAATTTAGAGGAGAAAATAGTAATTTTGAATTTGAAGAGTTAGAAGAGGAATTTGTTTCTATACCTCTTCCTATAATTCCTATCGAAGATCAAGCACTTATGCCTGAAATTCGACAAGAACATAATATTCAAAACGACGTTAATTCTCCTATTAATGAACAACATGAAAATGTTGATGAGGAAATTCAATACCCTCAACATCAATAAGAACCGGTGCCCTTAAGAAGATCTAATAGAGCAAGAAGGAGTGCAATTCCGGATTATTATGATGTTTATCTTGCCGAGAATGAGGAACCGTTAGGTTTAGTGGGAGATGAACCTATCACCTTCCATGAAGCCATTAGTGGTCCAAATTCTCATAAGTGGATTAATGCCATAAATGAAGAGTTAAAATCCATGACAGATAATGACGTTTGGGATCTTGTCCCATTACCTAAGAATGTGAAACCCATTGGGTGTAAATGGGTCTTTAAGACCAAAAGGGATTCACAAGGTAATGTGGAAAGACATAAGGTTCGTCTTGTCGCTAAAGAATTTACTCAAAAAGAAGGCATTGATTACAAAGAAATATTTTCACTGGTATCTTCAAAAAATGCCTTTAGGATCATTATGGCATTAGTAGCATATTTTGATCTTGAGCTTCATCAAATGGATGTAAAGACAGCTTTTCTCAATGGCGACATTGAGGAAACTATCTATATGAAGAAACCAGAAATAGTGACTGATTCGGATCAAACTAGTCAACTAGTTTGTAAACTTAAGAAATCCATTTATGGGCTTAAGCAAGCATCTCGTCAATGGTACTTAAAATTTAATCAAGTTATTCTTTCATTTGATTTTGAAATGAATCTTGGTGAAGATTGTGTGTACCATAAGTTCAGTGAAAGTAGATTTATATTTTTGGTCTTATATGTGGATGACATTTTACTTGCTAGTAATGATAAGGACCTTCTTAAGGAAACTAAGAAATTTCTCTCAAATAAATTTGAGATGAAAGATCTTGGTGAAGCTTCTTTTGTATTAGGAATCCAAATACATCGTGATCGTTCACGAGGTATTCTAGGATTATCACAAAAGAGCTATATAGAAAAGGTATTACAAAGGTTTAGCATGCAAAATTGTAAACCACATGACACCCCTGTCTCTAAGGGAGATAAACTCAGTCTAAAGCAATGTCCTAAGAATAATATTGAATCCAAGTTTATGGAATAAATCCCATATGCATCGGCAGTAGGAAGCTTAATGTATGCACAAGTCTGTACTCGTTCGGATCTTGCTTTTATTGTTGACATGCTTGGTCGATACCAAAGCAATCCGGGAAAAGAACATTGGGTTGCAGCCAAAAGGGTGATGAGATATTTACAAAACACAAAGAACTACATGCTTACATACACAAAGTCAGATCACCTTGAGAACGCTGGTTATTCCGATTTCGACTTTGCTGGATGCCAAGATAGTCGGAAATCGACATCGGGTTATGTCTTCACTTTGGCCGGTGGAGCAATTTCTTGGAGAAGTGCCAAGCAAACATTAGTAACTACTTCCACCATGGAAGCCGAATTTGTTGCTTGCTACGAGGCATCCAATCAAGCTATATGGCTGCGGAAATTCATTGGAGGACTGCGAATTGTCAAAGGTGTTGAAAGACCGCTTAAGTTATATTGTGACAATCGGGCCGCGGTATTGTACTCCAACAACAACAAGAGTTCATCTAAATCTAAGCATATAAATATTAAGTTTCTTGTTGTAAGAGAGAGAGTACAAAATGAACAAATATAAATAGAACTTATTGGTACAAACTCTATGCTTGCGGATCCATTTACTAAGGCGTTATTATCTCCTTTAGTATTTCACGAGCATGTTGCTCATATGGGTGTAATTACTTTTGATAATGCTTAAATCAGTGAGAGTTTGTGTTGTTTTCTATTTTCTTGTGTTGATTTTATTATATTGATCTCATTTAAGTTAAGTAGGACTAGTTGGAGAATATATATATATTCTATATATTCATTAATATTCCATGCTACATATCTATACTTAATCTATGTCATTTAGTTGGATATATATATGTGATTAACTGTTGGTTTAGTTGCGAATCAATTACAGCGACTGCCCCTTTAGTCCCTATACTTATAAAACTAATGGACGAGATTGTATTGAATGGCAATAAAAGTGCACATAAGGATTGTCATTCATATTATAAATGATTTAAGGAATTTATTTAGTAAATGATACATATTAATATTAATCCAAGTGGGAGTTAGAACATGGATTAAATAATATGTGTTATTGAATTCCATATATTATAATCATTTAATAATGTTAAAGTATAGACAAAATATGTAGAATACCATTAGGTAAAAGTACCATAAAATGATGGGCATAGTGGTAACTTCTCACCACCAACTTTACGAAAGGGTGTAGTCCCTAAATAAAGTGCCCCTTCTCAATCTATATATAGGCTATCCATCAGCCCATTTGAGACACTTAGATTTGATTACAATTCAGTTATAAATCACTCTTTATTTGTCAAAGAAGAACTAGTGTGGGCACAATCATTTAGAAGTACTATCTCCCTACTTTCTCATTTATTCAAGAACAAGATCAAGAACACAATCATGGATTCTTCATGTACACGCTTCCGTCTTCATCTTCTTCTCTTCTTAATCTGGTTATGAGATGGTTCATGGTTTGATGGATCATTTTGTTCCAACAGGACGGACAATAGCATTTACGTTTTTAATTTTTTTTTGGATAAATAAAACTATTTGAGATGTTAGTTTGTAGTGACATTTTTTTACAAAAAGTTATATAAAAAAAGTTAAGAATTTTTAAAGAAATGAATGTATATAATAGAAAAAAGAGGGACGGACAATAGCATTTACTTTTTTAATTTTTTTAATTTTTTTTGGATAAATATAACTATTTGAGATGTTGGTTAGTAGTGAATTTTTTTTACAAAAATCTATATAAAAAAGTTAAGAATTTTTAAAGAAATAAAAGTATATAATAGAAGAGGGACGGACAATATCATATATATATTTTTAATTTTTTAATTTTTTTTTGGATAAATTAAACTATTTGAGATGTTGGTTAGTAGTGAATTTTTTTACAAAAAGCTATGTAAAAAAAGTTAAGAATTTTTAAAGAAACAAAAGTTTATAATAAAAGAGGGACGGACAATAGCATATATACTTTTTTAATTTTTTATATTTTTTTGAAAAAATAAAACTATTTGAGATGTTGGTTAGTAGTGAATTTTTTTACAAAAAGTTAAGTTAAGAATTTTTAAAGAAATAAAAGTATATAATAGAAGAGGGACGGACAAAAGCATATATACTTTTTTAATTTTTTTATATTTTTTTTGGATAAATAAAACTATTTGAGATGTTGGTTAGTAGTGAAATTTTTTACAAAAAATTATATAAAAAATTAAGAAGTTTTAAAGAAATAAAAGTATATAATAGAAAAGGGACGGACAATAGCATATTTACTTTTTTAATTTTTTAATATTTTTTTTGAATAAATAAAACTATTTGAGATGTTGGTTAGTAGTGAAATATTTTACAAAGATTTATACAAAAAAAGTTAAAATTTTTTAAAGTAATGAAAATATATGAAAGAAATTATGATTTAGAATATAGGGTAAGGATTATGGTTTAGGGTATAGTATACTCCCTCCGTCCCGCCCGAAAGGGCAATATTTCCTCCTAGCACGGAAATTAAGAAATGAATAAGGAAAGTGATGTAAGAAAGAGAAAAAGGTTAAATGTTGTGAGTATGAAAAATTAAATAGGAGAGAGAATGAGTGGGAGGAATAGTTAGGAGAGAGAATGTTGTGAGTGTAAAAGTAAAGTAGGAGAGAGAATGAGTGGGGTAAGAAGAGTATAAAAATAATAAAAACTTTCCTTTTTGGGGTTGTGCCCTTTTAAATGGGACGCCCAAAAAGGAAATTTGTGCCCTTTCGGGCGGGACGGAGGGAGTATATATATATATATATATATATATATATATATATATATATATATATATATATATATATATATATATATATGTATGTATATACATACATATATATATATATTTTAAACGAACCAGGACATCACCTGAAAATTTTATTGATATAAATAAAAATACAAGGATGAGAGGGATACTATCCCAACTCTAACACCAAAACCAAAAGGTAATAATTAAAACCCAAAACAAGTCCAGGCCAAGCAAATGTTGAAAACCCAAATGTCCAAGAATGGCCTAAATGCCTCGGCTGCACATGACGAGGAGCCGGCCAAACTTGCTGCCAATGAGGCGGCCGACTGGAAAAATCCGAGGCTGGCGCCTCACGGCCAGAAAGTTGCCCCAAGAGTTGACAATGTGAGGCGGCCGCTTAGAGTTTAGGGTATAGTATATGGTATGGGTGTCTGGTGTATGGGTATATGATATATGTTTAAGGGATTGGGTATATTAAAAATTATTTTATTTAAAAATTCTTTAACGTTTTTTATGTGTATGAGTTATAAGGTGTTTATGCATATGATTTAGGGTTTAGGGTATGTGGTATGATTTAGGATTTAGGGTATTGGGGTATATGATTTAGGATTTAGGTATATAAATTTGTGTTTAGGGTATGATTTAGGGTTTGGAGTATGGGTGTCTGGTGTATGGGGTATATGATATAGAATATAAGTTATGGTTTAGGTTATAGGGTATGGGTGTCTGATGTATGAGTATATGATATATATATTTAAGGGATTGGATATATTAAAAATTCTTTTATTTAAAAATTCTTAACTTTTTTTATGTGTATGATATAATATTATTTTATATTTTAGATTATTATTATTATAAATTATTTTTACTAATTATTATAATATAGAAATGAGGATTTAGGAGTAGAAATATGATTTAAGGAAAGATGAAAAATGTCAATTATTACTTATTATCAATAAATCATATTTCTAGGGTTTAGGGTATATGTATATGATTTAGGGTTTAGGGTTTGAGGTATAAGTATATGAATTTTGGGATGTAGTAATAAGCATTATTAATATTTCTTTTAAAGATTAAATTATTATTATTGTTAATAAGTATTTTTTTTATAATTTATTACTATCAATTATTACTTAGGTATATTAATATTTCTTAGAAGTTTAAATTAATAAATTATTATTATCAATAAATTATATTTTTAGGCATTATTGTTTTAGGATTTAGAGTGGAATTCAAGGCTTAGGTATATTAATATTTCTTAGGAGTTTAATTTATTTTGTTGTTTTAAGTATTTTTTCTATATTATTATCATAATTTTTATTTATTATATATTATTCAATTATTATTTATTATCTCTCAATAATATTAGTAAATATTCTTCTTCTTGATATTTGCTTGTTTTATTAATAATGATTATTACTATTATTATTATTATTATTATTATTATTATTATTATTATTATTAAATATTATTATTTATTTAATTATTATTATGATAAAATATTATTTTATATTTATAATTTTTTTGAAAGACAAATCATTAATTATTATTGTTGTTTATTATTTTAACTAATTATTATAATCATCAAGAAAATATGTATATTATTATTATGATATATTATTATTTATTATTTAATTATTATTATTAGATACTATTATTTTATATTTTAAATTATTTTTATATTAAAAATTATTTTTACTAATTATTATCGTCATTAAGAGATTTTTGTGATAAACAAATAAACATAAGAGGTGGCAATAAATCATTAGAACACATATATTCACATGGATCACTATCCCAAGCAACATCTTCACCATTAAATACATCAAATATAAATGAATCCAACGGTCCAAATTCATCTAGCAAAAACACAAATACACTTTCTTTGATTGGCTCTCCTAATTTCACATGGATTGATTTTTAAATCAATCTGGACCATTAATCACACACATCAAATGGTCCAAATTCAACATAAAAAAACCCTACCACATTCTTTTCTCTCTTTATTATCTTTCTCCCTCATTTCTCTCTCTATTCTTTTCTCTCTTTCTCCCTCATTTCTCTCTCTATTCTTTGCCGTCGTTCGCCATCCCAACGCCATGGACTGTGGTACTTGATGTTTGCTTATTACCTTTTATTTTCAGCTTCCTCCTGTTCATTAGATGCCGTGGACTGTGGTACTTGATGTTTGCTTATTACCTTTTATTTCAGCTTCCTCCTATTCATTAGACGCCGTCCCAATTTGTCGGATCTTGCTACCTGCGTCTCCATTTCTCAAACCCATGTTACCCAGTCTCCTACCTCTTCTCCGACCACAACACCTGCACCACCAACCACCCCAACAACTTCTCCGCCTACAATCCAACCCATTTTGCTGCAACATAATTTTTTGTTGCAATTTGCCGGGACTGATCTAAATTTATTGACATTATAATTTGTTTTTGATAAAAATATTTAGGATATATATATATATATATATATATACAACAACAACAACAACGTAAAATCTAGGGAGAAACGCGTTTCTCCATAAGTTATGGAGAAATGGGTTACGGGTATCCAGAACCTTTTGAAAGGATATCCAGAAACTTTTTGTATTGGCCATGACCTTGTCCCATGGTTACTTCTGGATATCAGTCTCAAAGGTTACGGATATCCGAACCCTTTGAAAGGATATCCGTAAGCTTATGAAAGTGATATCCGAAACCTTCAAAATGATATCCGAAACTTTTAAAATGTTTACGGATATTCATTTGTTGGTTTCTGGATATACATTTGAAGGTTTTCGATATCCGTAAACCTTCAATAAGCAATTTCTGGTCTTGGCCTTGAATTTGGCTTCAAATCTATTTTTTCTGGATATCCACCCAAAGGCTTCTGGACATCCGTTCCAAAGCTTCTAGATATCCAGAACCCTTTGAGACTGATATCCAGAAATTTTCTTCTGGTTATCAAACGTATAGCTTCTGGCTATTAAAAACGCGTTTCTCCATAGTTATGGAGAAACGCGTTTCTCAGCAGACCTACTCCAACAACAACAAAGCCTTAGCCCCAAAATAATTTGGGGTCGGCTGACATGAATCCTCATATGTTATATATAATTTTTAGAAAATAATTTTCTGCAACATAATTTTTCGTTGCAAATTAGGTTGCATACTTGAAACTGGAAATTTTAGTTGCTAGTTTAGTTCTATGTAACATATTTGAAACAGAACAATCAGTTGCAATTAGAAACATAAATAAATCAGTTGCAAATTTTAGAAACAGAAATAACATATTTGAAACAGAACAATCAGTTGCAATTAGAAATAGAAATAAATCAGTTGCAAATTTTAGTAACAGAAATAACATATTTGAAACAGAACAATCAGTTGCAATTAGAAACAGAAATAAATCAGTTGCAAATTTTAGAAAGAGAAATAACATACTCCCTCCGTTCCACGATAATCTGCAAAAAGACCCCTTTTGGACGTTCCACAATAATCTGCACTTTCCTAAAATGGAAATGAGATCCACTTCTCTCTACTCACAACCATTACCCACTTACTCCACTTTCTCTCTCCTACCCAAGCATCTACACTCACAACACATCACCTTTTTCACTTTTCTCCTTAATTCCCGCACCACCCAAAAAAGTGCATATTATGTTGGGACGGAGGGAGTATTTGAAACAGAACAATCAGTTGCAATTAAAAACAGAAATAAATTAGTTGCAAATTTTAGAAACAGAAATAACATATTTGAAACAGAACAATCAGTTGCAATTAGAAACAGAAATAAATCAGTTACAATTTTAGAAACAAAAATAAATCAGTTGTTGTTTGCAACGGATGTAAAAAATTGTCATAGGAAACACATTGCAATAGAAAGTACAACTACTTTTTCCGTTACAAGGATTTTGCAACCACAAGAAAGTGGTCGCATAAATTGCGACGATACTTCCTGCGACTGCCTTTGCAACGAATATTTTTGGTTGCAAACATCAATTTGAAATCGATTTTCCTGAATTACAATCGAAAATATCTGTTTTAATTGCTCTATTTTCTTGTAGTGTCATTCTAAATATATTATCATATTATTACACTACTCTAGTCTCGATTTTTGATTTTAGTAATGAGACTTGCAGTTTTGTAATGTTTCATTAAGTTTATGAATGATTTCATTAGTTTGAACTTAACTAACTAACGAAAAACCAAAGATGGACAAAATAGTCGGAAGTGACTAGATGTCTCGTACACAACATGTGTCGCATGAGACATCCCTCCAGAAAATGTTGATTTCATTTCATTATTGACTTCGATCTATTTCTTGTTAACAACAGAATCCAAGATTTACAAGATTTTTAAATATTTTGGAACCTTATAGACATGTATCTCTCATCTTAAAGTGATTGATTTCTTACATACGTGTGTTTCTGTAGCATTGATATTTTTATTGAATAACATAGTCGCCACGTATTATTTATTTAGGAAAACAATAAGAAAAACCTTTTTGATTTTAAAGAGATTTGAGGGTTCAGGGGTTAAGTTATGGAATGGGAAGGTCGAGGAGCACCCATTCCACCCAATCCGGGGATAGGTCTTGCCAATTGAGTATTATCGATCTTTTCAATTACTAATTAAATAAAAGAACAAGAAAATCCTAATCAATTTCTTGATTAGGAATGTCGGGTTGTATGCTTTGAGATCGCCTCCATGGATTGAAGGGACTCTAGGCTAACCCTTTTGATGGGATTACACCACTCTAAAAGTCAATAGAGAGAGATTGGGAAGAAGAGAGTAAAATTATAGAAGTTTACCTTGTGTTTGGGGAGTATTTGATTTAGAATATGGTTCTAAATGTTTTTCTCGGTCGAGAAGTGATTCGGACAGAGCTTTGCCTTGATTCTAGGATTGAACCTTGATGTTCATCAATCAACGTTGTTGAAGGACGAATTTAGGTGTTGTTTGTGAGTGATTTGAAGAAATCTTTCGAGGAGAGAAACCAACAAATTGTGTGTGTGTTGTATGTTTTTGATCGAGGATCGGGGACCTCTGAAATACTGAAAGTTATCAGGTATTTATAGCAGTTTAAGAGGTGGATGAATGACTTGGTCACCAAGATAAGGAGACTCAAGTGGATTGGGACTCCTCCCAAGGAAGCTTCCAGAACCCTCTAGTCAGTAGAGACCCGGATTAGATGATATATATCAAGAAAATAGGTTGAAACGGAGAAGGAAAGTGATTCTGCACATCCTGCAGAGGGGTTGTCTCGCGCGAGACACGTATGTCCCGCGCGGAACAACTAGTCAATTAACCATTTTGTCCTCTTCAGTCGTTCCGTTAGTCAGTTAGGTCCCAAAACTAACGAGGTTA
This sequence comes from Adenophora triphylla var. japonica, assembly GCA_022495995.1. NCBI lineage: Eukaryota > Viridiplantae > Streptophyta > Magnoliopsida > Asterales > Campanulaceae > Adenophora > Adenophora triphylla. The sequence continues at coordinate 156,693 of JAFEMH010004719.1, forward strand.
GTTAGAAACTTAACGAAACTTGACGAAACTGATATGCTTTCATCAAAACACAAAAGAGAGACGAAGAGTAGTGTAATCATGTATTATTGGTTCAGAACGTGGTTTCTACAGTTTCCTATTTTTTTTTTTCAGAAAAGTAATTTTTATTAGGAGTATAATATTATCAAAATATTATATTCTAATATATATTGTTATATATTGTGTATATCAATTAGTTTAGAAAGATAATATTTGTATAGATCTAGAAGATTCTATTCCTTCATTGTAACCCTATAAATATGTATCTTATGTTATTAAATCAATTGAGTCTTTCATACCAATTATTTTCTTCCTTGTATGATTGGCTTCGTCTCTCTCTCTCTAAATTCTATCATGGTATCAGAGCTATATGATCCATAATAGGACTTCTCCGCCAAACCTAGCGGCAAAACTCTAAAGCCGTCCCACCCCTCCACACAACCATTGTTTCCGTCTTCCACCACAACCCACGGCAACACCCTCCAGCCAAACACCTCTCTAACCTCCTTCAAATAACCCACGACAAAACCCACTACTGCCGAAACCCTCTCCCTTAGCTCCTCCGCCACCAACCATAAAATACCACCTCCTCCCACCACCACCCTCGGCTTAAACCCTACCAGTCGACCCTAACTTTCTTTTCTTAACCTTCAGTCACACACCACACAATCGCTTGCCTTCTTCCCTTCTCTTCTTCCGCTGCTCACCCAAAACCCCCTCGGCTCAAACCCTTAAAGCCGAAACAACTATCCACCATCAAAACCCTTGCAGTATAACCCTACACCACCGCCCCATCCAAACACTCAAACCCTAAACTACCCACCTTGGCTAAACCCTAAACAGCCGCACCCCCTCCCCCTTCACCTCCTTCAAATAACCCTACTGCCATCACCACCCTTACTTCCGCCAGCAATCACCAAAAACCTCACCCTCGGCTAGTGTTGGGATAGAGGACCAACCGGGTTAGACATCGAAGCAAGGGGGAAGAATTTTGTCAGGAGTTTCTGGACTCAAGAGCGTCCGCGCTCTTGCTGTGCGCGACCGCGCTCTTGGACAGAAACATATGGCTCGGGGGATTTTCTTCAAGGACGACCGCGCTGAAGGGGAGGGCGACCGCGCTGGAGGTTTTGTCAAAGGCGTTGGACTTACTGGACAGTAGCGCGACCGCGCTAGGCTCCAGAGCGGCCGCGCTGGGCCCGATTTCAGCAGTCCAGAATCCTTGTTTGTTTAGGGTTTGGTTTGTTCCATATGTCATATATAAGTAAAGTTCCACCCTAAAACTTATTGTAACACAAATTCTACATACATAGTGCAAGATCCTGGCTTGGTAGTGCCCCAGACGTAGCCAATCAAATTGGTGAACTGGGTTAACAATTTCTTGTGTTCTTTTTTGTTTCTTTGATTTCTTGTGCTTGGTTTATGTGCAATTATTATTCTTGTAGGTTTGCTTGGGCTGTGGAGGGCTATATTCACAACAACTGGTATCAGAGCTTTTGTTTTCAAGATCAAGGGAGTTGTTCCAAGCAATCAAGAATGGGCAAGGACAAACAGGCGGTTGAGAAATTCGATGGGTCTGACTACGGATATTGGAGGATGCAGATTGAGGATCTTTTGTACAACAAAGACCTCTATAAGCCTTTGAAGGGTGTCAAACCGGAAGATGAAGATCAGGAAGTATGGGAACTCATGGATCGGAAAGCCCTAGGGGTGGTTAGATCTACTTTGTCAAAGTGGATTGCGAAGACTACCAGGAAGGCGAAAACCACCAAGGAGCTATTGGATTATCTTACTGAGAGATTTGAAACTCCATCTGCTGCAAATAAGGTTGATTTGATACGTAAGATGGGTAGTCTCAAGATGCAAGAGGGAGGATCCTTGGCTAAGCACATCAATAAGTTTATGGATGTTATAGACTCATTGACAGCGGTGGAGATCAAGTTCGATGATGAGGTTCATGCGTGTTTGTTGCTAGCTTCTTTACCATCAAGTTGGAGCGGAACGGTGACAGCAATCAACGCTTCAGCAGGTAAGAAGAAATTGAAGTATGATGATGTTAAAGACTTTCTCTTGGCTGAGGAAGATCGCATGAAGAAGTTGGGGACATCGGGTGCTTCGGGATCGGCTTTGGCTACTACTAGCAAGGGGAAGCCGGGTACTAGCAAACAAGGGAGAACCGAATCTAGGGAGAACGTGGTGAGTGGTAAGGGCAAAGCAGATGAGACCAAGGACAAACCGAAGGTTGCGAAAGGATCTGTTCAGTGCTATCATTGTAAGGAATTGGGACACTTCAAGAGGGATTGTCCAAATCGTAAGGGCAATCGGTGAATGTGGCGATCGAAGGTGATGATGTGCGGTTAGAGTGTTAGTAGTACACTAGAATCATGGGTCTGGATTCGGGGCATCATTCCACTCTTGCGGGCACAAGGAAGAGATGGAAAACTACACTTCAGTGATTTCGGGAAGGTCTATCGGCGGATGGCGAGCCTTTGGAAATCAAGGGGAAGGGGATGTCGAATAGGAGCATCGACGGAAGGTCTTACATCCGAACGGGTCGACACATTCCGAGTTTGAAAAAGAACCTACTTTCGGTTGGGCGGTTGGACGAAGAAGGTTACAAGGTGACATTCGATGCAAACTGGGTTATTACCAAGGAGGATTGTGAGATCGCTCGGGGTAATAAGGAGGGGACTTTGTATTTGGCAAATAACACCAAGGACAGTATCGCGGTGGCAGCAGCCAAGGGTGATACGGATTTGTGGCACTTTGGTTGGGTCACATGAGTAAGATGGGGATGAAGGTGCTTTGTTCAAAGGGACTACTACTGAGTTTGAAGACAGTCAACGTGGGGATCTGCGAGGATTGTATGTTTGGAAAACAAGGGAGAAATAATTTCTCGAGGACAGGTAGGGGTTTGAGGGAAGCAAAGTTGGAATTGGTTCACACGGACTTGTGGGGGCCATCTCCGGTTACGTCTCTGGGTGGTGCGTCATATTAGATGACTTTCATTGATGATTCTACAAGGAAGCTTTGGGTCTATTTCTTGAAGGGGAAAGATGAGGCTTTCGAGGTATTCAAGAAGTGGAGGGCCTTGGTGGAGAATCAGACGGGACTTAAGCTTAAGTGCTTGAGATCAGACAATGGTGGGGAGTATGAGCTTGGTGAGTTTAGGGAATATTATGCTGCGAATGGAATTCGTATGGAGAAGACTCCAAAGTGGACACCACAACTCAACGGGGTAGCAGAGAGGATGAACAGAACATTGAATGAGCGGGCTAGAAGTATGAGATTGAAGTGTGGACTTCCGAAGACGTTCTGGGCATATGCAGTTGACACGGCAGCTTTCTTGATCAATCGGGGACCATCGGTACCATTGGGGAATGGAATTCCAGAGGAAGCTTGGAGTGGCAAGCAGGTAAATCTGTCCTTTCTTCGCATATTTGGCTGCGTTTCTTATGTTCATGTTGATTCTGCTGAGAGAACTAAATTAGATGCTAAATCTGTTAAGTGTACATTTATTGGGTATGGCGGGGATGACTTCGAGTACAAGTTTTTGGATGACCAAAATCATAGAGTTATTCGTAGTCGAGATGTGGTATTCAATGAACAGATTTTGTACAAGGACAGAAAGGGGACATCTGATGACACTAGTTCGGAACCGGAAATTGTAGAGGTGGATATTCCTAACTCGGGTGGGAGCAGAACGGTTCATGATGACCATGGTCAGGAGGTCACTGAAGATGAACCACGTACTCCGGAACCGAATATTCCGCTGCGTAGATCCAGCAGGTTGCGTGGATCGCCTGACAGGTATACTCCATCCAATTATTATTTGCTGTTGACAGATAATGGGGAACCGGAATGTTAAGCGGAAGCTGTTCGTAGTGCACTTTGTGACAAGTGGAAAGCTGCGATGAATGATGAGATGAACTCATTGAAGGCCAACAAAACTTGGGAGTTGGTCGAACTACCTAAGGGGAAGAAGGCACCGCATAACAAGAGGGTTTACGGGATCAAGGAGGAAGCGGACGGTAGCAAGCGTTACAAGGCAAGGCGGTTGTAAAAGGGTTTCAGCAGTATGGTATTGACTACACCGAAGTATTCACTCCGGTTGTGAAGATGACCACTATCAGAATGGTTATGGGGATAGTAGTGGCGGATAACTTGTTGCTTGAACAGATGGATGTGAAGACAGCCTTTCTTCATGGGGACTTGGAGGAAGAGATTTACATGGTACGACGAGAGGGTTACTTGTCTAAGGGTAGCGGGGAGCTAGTTTGCGAGATTGACTAAGAGCTTGTATGGCCTTAAACAAGCTCCTAGGCAAGTGGTACAGAAATTTGATGGATTCATGCATGACATTGATTTTATCGAGATGTGAGGCGGATCATTGTTGCTACTTCAAGAACACGGACAATGGGTACATTATCTTGCTATTATATGTGGACGACATGCTAATAGCGGGCTCTAGCAGTAGAGAGGTAAACAGATTGAAGACTCAGTTGTCAGAACGGTTCGAGATGAAGGATTTGGGAGAGGCCAGGAAAATCTTGGGCATGCGGATTGACCGGGATAGGGAGTCGGGCAAGTTGGTTCTTTCACAAGCAGAATACGTTGAGAAGGTCTTAGCAAGGTTTTGTATGGAAGAGGCGAAGCCAACAGGGACGCCATTGGGTTTGCATTTTAAGCTATCCGAGAAGGACTCACCTAGGGACAAGGAGGAGCATGACAAGATGGAGAGAACTCCATATGCTTCAGCAGTGGGGAGTCTCATGTATGCAATGGTGTGTACAAGGCCGGACATTGCACATGCGGTGGGAGTAGTCAGCCGGTTTATGGGCAATCCAGGAAAGCAACATTGGGAAGCGGTTAAGTGGATCCTACGTTATTTGAAGGGTACTGCTGGTAAGGCTCTGTGTTTCTCGAGCAAGGAAGTGGTGTTAGCGGGTTATGTTGATGCGGACTTGGCATCAAGTGATCTTGATAAGAGGAGAAGTACTACGGGTTATGTGTTTACATTGGGTGGTACAGCTATCTCCTGGGCTTCTAAATTGCAGAAGATCGTGGCGCAGTCGACTGCAGAAGCAGAATATGTGGCAGTGACAGAGGCGAGTAAAGAGATGGTATGGTTGCAGAACTTCTTGGGTGAACTTGGGAAGACGCGAAGTGGTAACGTTCTCTACAAATGGATGGGCCGAGTGCAATACATTTGGCAAGAAATCCGGCGTTTCATTCGAGGACGAAGCACATTGAACTGAGGTTTCACTACATCAGACATCTCTTGGAGGAGAAGATCTTGGGGCTAGAGAAGATATTGGGATCAGAAAATCCGGCTGACATGTTGACAAAGGTTGTGAATCTTGATAAATTGAAGCTGTGCAAAGCTTCAATTGGGCTCGAAGAATAGAAGAGGAGGATGGCACTACCATGATCGAGGTGAGCACTAGGAGGACACCAAATATGAGTTGAAGACGGATACGGGGCTTATATGTGTGATGATGTGTCGCCATTTCGCGGGAAAAATTCGATTTTTGTGTTTCTTTGAAAAACCAAATAAAACCCGGAAAAAGACGGAGTCGCCACGCCATTTTTGTTTTAAGGTCCAAATCTTTGAAAAATGCCCGAGGTTAGAGATTTGGGTTCGGAGGTCATGTTACACGCCGGGAAGGACGTTAGTGTGCACCCGGAATGCCTCGTAAAACGAGTCTTCCAAGCTGAAAATCATTTGTGTGTGTGTGTGTGTGTATGTTTTGGCCAAAATAGGTTGAAACTCAGAAAAGTAAAAATTGGGATGTCTTTTTAAGACTTTAAATTGATCCCATGATTTTTTGGAAGATTTTTGGGTTGAGATTTGGTACTCAAAAGACCTTTTGAAGTTGAGAGTCACTTCTGCCAGAATGAAAAAGGCAGTGGACCTTTGATTTTGAAATGGATTCAAGGGCCTTAAAACTTCATAATATGGATAAACTCAGAGAATGAAAGTTGTTCCAGACACCTTAAATAAGATTTTTACAAATGAATTTTCCATTTTTGGAGAATATTTGAGGAGTCAAAACCTTCTGGAAATCTCAGATATGAAATCTGGATTTCCAGAAGCTGATGAACTGACCTCTGAAAGAAAATTTGAAAAAAGGAGTTTTACTCACCCAAAAAATAAATTAAAAATATTTCTGGAAAGGTCTAGATGTTGGCTACAAAAAGTGTTTTGTAGTCAACACCAAATTCCAAGTTTATCTGTGTCCAAAAATTAAGACAATGGACTGGGGTCTTGGAAAATTGCTACTGGACAGCAACTTCTCAAGAAAGAAAATATGATTTTAAAGGGGGTTTTGCATCCATGATTGTACCCATTTCCCTAGGTTTTGGTTAGTGATCACTTGACATTTTAGTGGTGAATCAACTATACCAAACCATCCTTGGGGTACATTAGGACTAAGCACTTCATTTGCTTGGGAAGGGGAATTTTATCCTTTGAAATCAAGATTTGGTGCTTGAAAATGATTTTTAGGGTTTTGAAAATGCATTTGCAAGTAAGTAAGAACACATTGAAGAAAATGTTGATCCTTGTAGAGGATCATCCATGGAGATGAACTTCCATGGTGATCCTCTTGGATCTAGGGCAAGAAAATGAACAAACTACATTTTGTAGTTTGAAAATGCATGCATGGATGAGAGATTTAGGGTAAGGAGAGGGAGGTTATACCTATCTTCCTTGTGTTTTTTGGTGTTTAAAGGCTTGAATGCAAGAGTGTTTGAATTTGAGAGTGAGTGGGTTTGATTTGAGTGAGTGAAAGTTGGGAAGATTCAAGAGAAAAAGGTGACAATTCTTAGAGAATTCTCACTGTTTTCTCAAGTATTTTCGCCAAATGCTGTGAGTTGTGTTCTTGGTCTCTTTTTTTTTTTTTGTGACTGGAGGGCTCAATTTATAGCCCTCTGAAATTGACAATCCCATCCGCGCGGATAAACCCTGCAGCGTGCACTGTTCATTAAATGCTGCTCCAGGCTTTGGACACAAGGAATAATCTTTTCAAAATTCAAATTAATCAGCCAGTTTTTGTTTCCAGCCATTTCTATTTTTGGTTTTTCTTATTTCTTTTGCTTTTTTGATTCCTTTCCTTGGTTTATCCTTTTTTTGGCAATCCCTAATCTACCCTTACTTGGTTAGAAACGTTAGGAATGTTAGGAATTGTTAGAAATGTTATAACTTTCGTTAATTTTCTAACGAAAATACTAACAAGTTCAAATTGGAGCACTTACAATATGTGTGGTTGATCTCTAGGTGGGAGATTGTTGGGATAGAGGACCAACCGGGTTAGACATCGAAGCAAGGGGGAAGAATTTCGTCAGGAGTTTCTGGACTCAAGAGCGGCCGCGCTCTTGCTGTGCGCGACCGCGCTCTTGGACATAAACATATGGCTCGGGGGATTTTCTTCAAGGGCGACCGCGCTGAAGGGGAGGGCGACCGCGCTGGAGGTTTTGTCAAAGGCGTTGGACTTACTGGACAGTAGCGCGACCGCGCCAGGTTCCAGAGCGGCCGCGCTGGGCCCGATTTCAGCAGTCCAGAATCCTTGTTTGTTTAGGGTTTGGTTTGTTCCATATGTCATATATAAGTAAAGTTCCGCCCCAAAACTTATTGTAACACAAATTCTACATACATAGTACAAGATCCTGGCTTGGTAGTGCCCCCAGACATAGCCAATCAAATTGGTGAACTGGGTTAACAATTTCTTGTGTTCTTTTCTATTTCTTTGTTTTCTTGTGCTTGGTTTGTGTGCAATTATTATTCTTGTAGGTTTGCTTGGGCTGTGGAGGGCTATATTCACAACAGCTAGAACCTCTCCACAGCCGAATTCCTCCTTCCCATTCACCCACCTCGGCAAACCCTTCCACCTGAAAACCCTCTATACACCCCCTTCAAACCCCACTACTGCATTTTTGAGCTAATGCAACACTAAAAATCATTGCGTTAGGGGCCATTTTATGTTGCATTAGCTTTAATTCAACTCAAAATGACTGTTTCATACGGTTGCGTTGCATTAAGTCTAGTGCAACGACAAATTAATCTGATGTAACGCCTTTACCATGTCGTTGCATTAGATTGAAATCTGATGCAATGGTCTGGTTGCAACTAATTGGTTAACTAATGCAAGCTTCATTTCTATTGCAACGACTATCAAAACACCTGATGCAACGGCTACATATTTGTAATATTAATAATAATGATTAGACCTGATGCAACAGCTACATATTTGTAATATTAATAATAATGATTAGAATAATAATAAATTCTAAATAAATCATTAAGTAATAAAAACATAATATTGACATAAAAAGTAACATAATATATACAACAAGTTTCGTGCCAAATACCATTACAAAAGATAGTGTAATAATTACATTAATAAGTTTTGTGCCAAATACATATTGTTCCATATATAGTGTGTTTCAACCACCAAAATGATGCAAAAACAAAAAAAAACACATTCAGATTGGCCTCCACCAGCCTCCACCAAAATGATGCATCACAATGTACCTATAAGTTAAAACATGCAATAAAATTAGAACAAGATTCAAAAAAGTTGACTTGGTCCCTTCAATCATTTTTTTACCCTAAGCTAAATATTACTTGTACTTAGTTAAAAACTTGGACTAGATTCAAAAAAGAAAGTAAGTAAATGTCTATACCTCCAAAAGTTTCCAACCTTCAAAAGTTTCCAACTAGCTCATATCTCAATCACTCTCTACCTGAAAGGAGAAAGAAGAAAGAGAACTCATTCAGTAAAACAACTTAAACCTAACAATTTGAATGAGTAATAATTGGAATTGTTTACCTGTTCTTGCCTTCTGTATATAAATTGTAACACTAATAATTTATGAACAAATCTTTACAAAAGGATACTTCTACCTGTTAGAATATTATCACTTTAGTGATAATATTTATGTATATATTGTCTATATTTACTTTCCTAGTTTCTAGCAATCTGTGAGTGTATAGATAGAAAGTAGTTCACATTGATAAGGAAAGGTTTATGGGATTGAGTCACAGTGAACAAAAATGCGTTGTGTTTTTCCATCACACACAAGTCGAGCCTTATGTCTTTCAAACGTTCCATCGTGTGATGATGCCACCGGATTTTTCTTTTTTGAAAATCAACAAAACGGAGTCGCCACGCCATTTTTATTTTAAGGGCCAAAACTTTGAAAAATGCCCGAGATTAGAGATTTGGGTTCGGAGGTCACGTTACACTCCGGGAAGAACGTTAGGGTTCACCCGGAATGCCTCGTAAAACGAGTCTTCCTAATTTGAAACCATTTGTGTGTGTGTGTGTGTGTGAATGTGTTCATTTTTAGTTAAAATAAGTGTAAACTGAGAGAACTAAAAATTGAGAACTCTTTGTAAGTAAGACATTAAAAAAGTCCCATGATTTTTGGTATGATTTTAGGGTTGAGTTTTGGTACTCAAAAGACTCCTTGAAGTTGAAAGTCAATTCTGCCAGAATGAAAAAGACAGTGGACACTTGATTTTAAAATGGATTTAAGAGTTTTAAAAATTCAGAATATGAGGAAAGTCAGAGAATGAAAGTTGTTCAAAACATCTTAAATAAGGTGAATAAAAAATATTTTTATGATTGGAGATGATCTGAGGGACCAAAACCTTCTGGAAATCACAGATGTGAAATCTGGATTTCCAGAGACTGCTAAACTGACTTTTGGAAAATAATTTGAAAAAGGGAGTTATTCTCACACAAAAAATAAAGTAAAAATATGTATGGAATCCTATGGATGTTGGATACAAAAAGTATTTTGTAATCAACACCAAATTCCAATTTTTTCTGTGTCCAAAAAATTAGACAATGGACAGAGGTCTTAGAGAAAGGCTACTGGACAGCAACATTCTCAAGAAGGAAAATGTGATTTAAAGGGGATTTGCATCCATGCTTTGTCCCAATTTCCTTAGGCTTTGATTAGTGATCACTAGACATGTTTAGTGGTGATCTACTATATCAAGCCATCCTTAGGGTACATTAGGACTTGAAGCACTTCATTTGCTTGGGAAGGGGAGATTCAACTTGAAATAAAGATTTTTTGTTATGAAAATTGATTTTAGGTTTGGAAAAATGTTTTCAAGTAAGTAAAAACAATTTGGAAGGAATGTTGATCCTTGTAGAAGATCATCCATGGAGATGAACTTCCATGGTGATCCTCTTGGATCTAGGGCAAGGGATGGACAACAAACAAGTTACATCTTTGAAATGTGAGATGCATGCATGGATGAGGGAGGTTTAAGGTAAGGAGAAAGAGGGTTTACCAATGGTGGTATCCTATCTTCCTTGTGTTTGTGTGTGAGACTTGAATTTGGTGAGTATTTGGTGAGTGAAATTTGGGAAAATGATTAAGAAAAAGTGGTAATTCAAGGGAATTCCCACTGTTTTCTATAATATATTCGCCAATGCTATTGTGAGTGAGTTATTCTTCCTTCTGTTCCTTCATGGTTTTTCTGAGACTGAGGGGCTCTATTTATAGGCCTCTGAAAAACTCAAAAGCATCCGCGCGGACATGAACGACAGCGTGCACTGTTCATTAAATGCTGCTCCAGGCTTTGGACAAAGGGAATATTTTATTCAAATAAGCAACCAGTTGTGTTTTACCTTTTGTAAGATTCTTTTCCTTGTTTAACTCTAAATAGCAATTCCCAACTTACCCTTGCTTTGTTAGAAAAGTTAAGGCTTAGGTTAAGAATGTGAAGGCTTTCGTTAGTTTTCTAACGGAAATACTAACAATTCAAATTGGAGCACTTCCACATCGGCCCTGTCTTTATGAGTAAAAATCCACATAGAACGGATAACGTTAGCATGAGATGGACGGGGCACCAACTCCCACGTCCTATTTTCAATAAGAGCAATATATTCATCATGCATTTCCATCTTCCAATTATGATCATTAAGAGCATGAATAGGGGATTTTGGAATTGGTGATTTGGAAACGGCAGTGTATAGAATGAAGGGAATTTCAGGTTTGAAAATTCCGAGTTGACTTCTTGTAACAGGACCACGAGTCAAAGGCACAGAAGCAGATGGGGTATCCATGGCAGTGGGCCTAGGAGTAGAGTTATGAGAAATGGGGGCTGTAGGTACTTGGGCCGGCCCAGAAGAAGAAGGAGCCAAGGGAGCAATAGCTGGAGAGTGGATTGCCGTGAGAGGGGCAGCCACTGAAGTGGGCTGGGCCGCTGAAGCGGGCTGGGCCAAATTGGACAGATTGTCCCACACAAGCGGAGATACATCATCATCCAAGAAATCATATGCAGTAGGAGTAGTTTTGTGTGTATAACTGAATGGAAAACGATTCTCATAAATATAACATGGCGACATATGATGATTTTTTGAGATGCAAAGTCATAGCATTTGTACCCCCTATGGTTAGCGGGATAACCTAAGAAGACACATGGTGATGATCTAGCTTGAAGTTTGTTGATGGTGGTGGATTGGATCAACGGGTAACATAAGCATCCAAAAACACGAAGGTGTGAATACGAGGGTGCTCTAAGATACAAGACTTGGAGTGGAGAGATAAAATTAAGAGACGAAATGGGAAGAATATTAAGCATGTACGTTGCCATATGAATGGCATGATGCCAAAAATTAGAAGGAATATTGGCATGAGTCATTATCGTACAGACCATGTTATTTATTATACGGATTTTTCGTTCGGCTTTTCCATTTTGAGGAGAGGTGTATGGGCAAGAGAGACGAAGAGAGAGCCCATGTTGTTTATCAAAATCCCAAAAATGCTTATTATCAAATTCACGTCCATTATCACATTGGAATGTTTTAACGTTATGTTCGAATTGAGTTTTGATAAAAGTGCGAAAAGTCAAAAATGTGGGATATGCATCCGACTTATGAGTTAAAGGAAAAACCCATAAATAACGCGAATAATCACCCAAAAAAAGTAAATAATATCGATGCCCAGAAGAACTCAATATCGGAGACGTCCACAAGTCACTATGTATTATATCAAAAGGAAATAACGTACTTGAAGTAGAATCATCAAAAGGAAGTTTTACATGTTTTCCTAGTGAACAAGATTGATATACATGTTTAACTTTGGACCTACTACCTTTAAGAAATTATTCTTGAAAAGAGAATTCATCACAGGAATGCCATGGTGCCCCAAACGTTCGTGCCATAAATTTGGAGAAGAAGCAGCAAAAGCAAATTGAGAACCGGAAGACTTTTGACTTGTGACAGGATAAAGATCCCCCCGACTGTCACATCTCATGAGTTGAGTCCCCGTCTGGAAATCCTTCACAGAAAAACCAAAAGGGTCAAATTCAACGGAAACTGAGTTATCAGTAGTGAATTTTCTAACCGACACAAGGTTTTAAATTATATGAGGAGCATGGAGAACATTATTTAGATGGAGATGGGGATGAGACAGAGTTAAACTAGAATGCCCATAACCCTTAATAGGAATCGAATGACCGTTTCCAACAATAATGCCATGCTGCGTGCTCGAATTAAAATAGGGTGTAAGAGTACCTGACGAGGACGTCATATGAGATGTAGCGGCTGAATCCATGAGCCAGTTCGTCGGAGGAGGAGCCATGCTCAAGGTGTGCATCGCAGCTTCTATGCCCATTGGCGAAGGAGAGTTGGACGAAGCCATGTATGCCTGTGGCCTAGAGCCAAGAACCCCTTGCTGTTGTCGGCCGGCTGTGGCTGGAATCCTAGGCCAAGGTGTGGGCGCCGTCGGGTATGGGCAAGGAGGTACTGCCCACGGCCAATTCCAAGCCCCGCCCCAAGCAGCCTGCCCCTGTCCATTCCACTGATTCTGTCCAGGCCAAGGAGATGATGACCCATCAAACTGTTTGTGCCCATTCCCCTGTTTATTCGGAGCCGCACCTGATTTGAAACCATTCGAACCTGATGACCCATTCTTACCATTACCCTTGCCCTTCTTTCCAGAACTACGGTTTTTCTAACCGCCATTATTGGGTGAGGGAGATGGTGTCGGAGACATACCCGAGAACGATGGTGGTGATTCACGAGCCACTATAGCCGAGGCAGAAGACGTGAATGCCTTCTTTTGTAGTCTCGTTTCCTCAAGAATAAGCATGGAATGGGCTTAATGGAATTTAGGAAGAGGACTACTTTGACAGAGAAGCGTAGCTACCCCATTATATGCTTCTGTCAGGCCTGCCACCATCTGCAATACCATTCTATCATTCCCAATCGGTGAGCCAACATTCTTCAACTGATCCGCGATCTGTTTCAACTGCAGGCAATAAGCTGATATTGAAGGAAAGTTTTCCATGAGCGTGGATGTGAACTCCTGCTCAAGGCTAACCGTGCGAAAGTTTTTGTTATCCTCGAAGATGTCCTTCAAGGTATCCCATGCTTCCATCGCTGTCTGACCTGGTTCTAAGATAATGTTGAGAAGGTCTGGAGAAATAGTGCCGTAGATCCAACCTAGCACCTTTGCATCCAGAGTGTCGTGCAACTCGATTTCCTTAGCCGTGGTGGGTTCCTTTCTTTCTGTCGTGGGCAGGACAATATGATGAAGGACCTGGAGAGATCGAGCATGGACTTTGAAAACTTCAGACCATGTTGTATATTTCATATTCTCGAGTTCAAGAGTAACGGTGATACTATTCCTGATATTTGTGACTGCCATGGCCGGGTGAAGAGGACCTCGAGAATTAGACATGGCTGGGAATTGAGAAAGAAAGGAAGAGAGAAGACATGGAACGGGAAGGAGAATACCGACCTAGGTCACGGAGGGAGGCGCATCGGAAGATTTGCCCTAGATCTCTCGTGATACCATAAAGAATGATAGTATTTTCCTTGAATTGTTATTCCTTTGAATACCAATATATACAATGTTTACAAACGTGAATAAGGAAAGGATAATCACTGTGACTCAATCCCATAAACCGTTCCTTATCAATGTGAACTACTTTCTATCTATATACTCATAGATTGCTAGAAACTAGGAAAGTAAATATAGACAATATATACATTAATATTATCACTAAAGTGATAATATTCTAACACTACCATCCCTAAATCAGTAAAACAACTTAAACCAACAACTTAAAACAACTTAAACCAACTAGCTCATATCCTAATCACTCTCAATCACATGAAAATGGTTTAACACTACCAAAATGTACCTACTACCAAAATATAAACCGTATTCATGGACTTATTCATTCTCTTATTGACAACCCCAATTCAAAAATATATCAAAACAATAAAGAAATTCAGAATTACAATAAAAAATTGCTGACAAGAACAAGAAATAGACAAAACCAAAATTGATGAAGAAAAGAATTGAGATCGAGAATCGTCTTGTCGAAAAGTTAGGACGATGGTAAAAATAAAACATTTTAAAGTAGGTTAAAAAAACTGCGAGCATCAGTCAACTGTGTAGTTTACATCCCCCAAATAAGTTAAAAAGCCATATTTTTTGACAATCATGAAACTGGATGATTGGTTAAGTTTATTTAGATTTACCTTCTTATTAAGTCTTAAAGCTCTTTAATCTGCATTTTTGTTTGAATTTCTGTCTCTGATTGTTGATTAAATTGAGCTAAGAAATCCCAACTTAAGCTCTTTAGGCTGATTCCCATAAGAGCTACTTTGTAGCATTTAGATGGATTTAGCTAACTATCAGTTATCATTTTGGTTCAAATGCCATTTGCATTTTGCAGAAACGATAACTTCGCAACCAAGTATTGAAACGAACTTGGCACTGCTCCTGCGGGCGATTTGCAAAAATCAAAATTTACTATAAAAACTGGGGAGGGGACACTCGATTTCAACCGTGATTGAAAAGGAAGGAAAAGTAGAAGCCAATTTCTCTCAATCAGCTTATGCTTAGAGAAATCCAGCCAATGTAAATTTCAAGCATTATGGCATTTCAATATGAATTACATGCTCTACCCCAAAGAAAAGATGATGCAAGGAAAATTAGAATGTTGGAATTTAACTGCATGTCACTTTATTTTATTTTCAAATTAAAGAGGACCATTCTCCAAATCAAGATGCCCACAGAAATTATCAAACTGATGACTAGTTCCCAATTACAGACATAGCATATACAATAAACATATACATAAATTATCAAACTGATGACAAGTTCCCAAGTTCTCAAAAATAACAAGTTTTAGAATTCCAAATTTGGATTAAATTGGCACATCTTATAAAAGCAAGTTCGTGGTTACCCTAGTAAATTTATTATCAAAGTAAAAATTGTCTTTTACCAGAGAAATGTACACTCAGCAAAACAATACGGAGTAATTGGAACTGGGCACTCAATCAAACAATTGAAAAAATACTGCCTCCATCCAAAAATGAATGTCAAAAAAAGGAAAAAAAATACTGCACTCAATCATACTACTTTAATGTGTATGAATTGGAAATGGTCACTCAATAAAATTAAGATAAACTAGAGAGAGAAAAAGAAAGTACCTGATTAACTGTCTCACCAGACTGCCCATTTTGTTCGTCGACAGGCGGGGCACTATTCACATCCTTTACAACCGAAGGTCCGAGAAAATCAGGAACAACCAGATCCATTCCGGGATTAGCTTCTTGAAGTTGAGTTACAATGATAGACGCAAGGCTGGGTGCAATTTGTTGCACCAACTCCATTTTCATACTATCCAAGAACTCATTGGGGATTATATAACATGATTTCTTATCATTTTTCTTCAAATCAGAATGCCTCACACCTTTTCCGAATAGTCGCAATCGGTTTTTGCTTTTTGGAATCGTGTATAAGTTCGGAGTGAGGATCTTTTGAGCTGCTACCTTTGTCATGTTGGGATGACTCTGTAGCATCTATCTTTGCCTATTAATAGAACATAAAGTCAGTATCTTACTAAGTATTATGTCTTTTGATACACAATGAATCAAAATATCTCAAAAATAAAAATATATAATTATGCAACTGAGAATCGGGGCTTCACGAACTGAAAATTGGGGCTTCACGAACTGAGAATCGGCGGAATAGTTGTTGTCAAATTTTTATCAATATTCAAATCTAAAATAAATTCCAAAAAATAAAAATAAAAAATAATATAGGATACACAAACAACATATGGTAAAAATGTCCCACTGGTCCAAAATAGGAGCCTACGTGTTGAACCCACAAAAATTCTACGTGTTGAACAATACTCCCCAATACCATACATAGCAGCCTACGTGTTATATGGTAAAAGTTATTAATTAAAAAAATTCTGCAAGTTATTAATGAAACAAAAGGAGCCTACGTGTTGAACCCACAAAAAAATTGCATCTCAGAAATCTGACATCATATTTGAGATTTGTATGATTTAAATCTATAACAAAGAGAATTATCTAGGTCACAAGAGAGAAAACAGGAACAAAGCCAACTGATTTTGGCAATTATAGGAGATAATGAGAGATTGAGAAATGCAATTTTCAGTGCCAAAGAAGTTCCTATCTTTCTGCCCATGTAGCAAATTAACTATCAAGATATGTACAAACCAAATCAAACCCAATTGTAATGAAGATAAACAGTGCTGCAGAAAGCAGAACAGGCTCACACACACACATTTCATCAAACACGTTGCGGGTGCAAACCCACCGACCCTAAGCTTACCACCTCCCTCACTCACTCCCTATCAATCAAGATAAATTATGTATCTTTCTAACCTTTGTTCACATTAAAATAAAGTCGAGAAATTAAAGTTGATCAATTTTGATTTGTTTGAGACATTCAAACAATCACATACAAGTGATTCATTCCATATATAAACAGATATGATGAGACCTAAAAACAAAGCACGGGCAAAGGCATACCTCGACTGAACTGTGTATCCTTTGATTTCCACTTTTGTTCTAACTCTTGTCTTCTGATAACCTCGTGTTCATGACAATTAGAAACTTAGGGCATGAATATTGGGGGAAATCAAAATCAGATGGAAGGGAAGATTTAGGGCAAAATCAAAATCAGAAGGATGGGAAGGGTTTAGGGCACGGATTGATTTAGAGGAGAGAAGAGAGAAGAGCGTTACTTGTATTGAAGGATTGTGACGACGCGACGACAAATCTTGATGAAGAGCTAGGGCAGCCGTTCTAGAGAGAGAAGCGGGAGGGTATTTGCAGAGAGAAATAAGGAGAAGAGAGAGAATCGAGTTTTGTGGTCCTTCTATTTTTCCCATTAAAAAACGAGGAAAATATTAATTTGGAGAAAATATTAAAGCTCGCGCTCGTAATTCATTTGGCTTTACAGAGGGCGTTGCATTACTAACTAAGCCGTTGCATTAGAAAGATCTAAATCGCCAAATATCCTAATGCAACGCCGAGGTCATAGATGTTGCATTAACTCAAAATCATCGTTGCATAGATAAAATAATGCAATGCCATTTTTAAATCGTTGCATTAGATGCGTTACATTAGCTTCGTTACATTAGCTTAAAAATGTAGTAGTGCCCCCTCGGCAAAACCCACCGGCCGAAACCCTATACACCTCCTTCAAACACCCTCGGCTCAAACCTCTCAAAGACAGAAACCCTCGTTACCTCCTTCAAACCCCTGGCAAAACCCTACTGCCAAAACTCTCTCACCTCCTTCAAACCCCTTGGCAAAACCCTACTGCCAAAACCCTCTATACACCCCCTTCAAACCCCCTCGGCAAAACCCACCGGCCAAAACCCTATACACCTTCTTCAAATACCCTCGGCTCAAACCTCTCAAAAGCCGAAACCCCTCCACCTCATACACCACCGCCCCACCCCAAATCCGCCTTGCACGTCTGTGTCCATTGACTTGCAGGGTCGTGCCTCACGTCAGAAAAAAAAAGGTTCTATTTTCTTAGCAAAATCCTACTGTTGCCCCTGATGCCACCCCTGATGCAATACCACCAGCAATCATATCACATCAGAAACCACGTCAACGTTCGGTAACACATTCATCTCCACCTGCTCCATCAAACCCGGTTCATCTCATCATTCTTTAAGATTAGACTTATTCAAGGATCGTCCATCTTGCGGGGACATATTAGAAATATAATATTATCAAAATATTATATTCTA
This sequence comes from Adenophora triphylla var. japonica, assembly GCA_022495995.1. Classification (NCBI taxonomy): domain Eukaryota; kingdom Viridiplantae; phylum Streptophyta; class Magnoliopsida; order Asterales; family Campanulaceae; genus Adenophora; species Adenophora triphylla. Next base: position 174,772 of record JAFEMH010004719.1, read on the forward strand.
GTATATATTGTTATATATTGTGTATATTAATTAAAGATTTATATCAATTAGTTTAGGAAGATAATATTTGTATAGATCTAGAAGATTCTATCCCTTCATTGTAACCCTATAAATATGTGCCTTATGTTATTAAATCAATTGAGTCTTTCATACCAATTCTTTTCTTTCTTGTATGATTGGCTTCGTGTCTCTCTCTAAATTCTATCAATTTTCACCTATAAATATAAGTCATACTCTAATTTATAGGGTTCCCTCCATTGCCTTGGATTGAGAGGACAAGTTTTGTTAGTTTCTCTTCCTGAAATAACAAACAAAACAAAACCTAAATCTCTCCTGAAATTCATATCTAGCATCAAGATTGAAGATTGAAATTCAAGTATTGTATAGGCTATATACATTGAAGTTCTCGAATTACAAGGTAAACTTTCTTTGATTTTCATTTTCATTCTCTTCTCATATATTCTATTTGATTTTTATAGTAGTGTAATTCTATTATACCTATGATCAGCCTATAGCCTCTACAAATCATAAAGATAGTCTCGAAGCATAAAGATCCGACATCCCAACTAATTAACATGAATTAATCGGCTGATTGCATGTTTTAATGATTTGTTGCTTAAACTGATTATTTGAATAAATTAGTAAATTCCTATAAGCAATATCAATCATAAGATTGGGTAGGATTAGTGCTCAATGGCCTTGTAATGCTATAACTTAACCCCCAAACCTACGAAGCCTGAATAAACTGGTTTTTCTATATTTTCTTGAAATAATATAGGTGGCGACTCGAATTAAAAAGAGAATTAAAAATATTAAACAGGAAAAAGAATGTTTTTTCTCACATTCTCACACAAGCACAAAAAACTCTTAAAAAAACTGATAAATGCATTTCTCGGTTGTTTGAAAGAAATATGTTGTTTATCAGTTATAAACAAGTGATAAATGTCATTTAAAAAATAAAAATAATAATATAAAAGGAGTTTTTTTTTTGTAATATTCAAGAAGTTTTTTTTGTAATATCTAACTTGTGTATGTTTTTTTTTTTGTAACATCTATCTTTCAAAAGTAGTTTTTGGTAAATGCACTCATTTCATCAATTAATTAACAATGCTATGTATTTTATTGTAATAATTCCCCCAAAGTCCCCCAAACTTACCTAACTCTTTATGATGAAAGACTATTTAATTTACTTCCCTCGGCTCCATGTGGGGGAATGTTTATTCCACTTATTCGTGCTTTTTTTTTTCTTTGTATAGACAAGTTTTTTTTTTTTTCCTCTAATAGACAACTATTTGTTTTTTTTTACTATGAGATTTGAATCTCAAAGTTTTTTCACTCTGAAGCATATATTTTTCCAGATTCTATCAGTTGTCAGTTGATAGAATGTAGGACTTTTTTTTCTCATCATTTCTTTCTTTTCTATCCTTTTTCAGGACTTGCCCATGCATTTTTTTTCTTCTTATTCAAGACTTGTGACCCTTAAGTTGCATATCTATCAATCTTACTTGGTATAGCATTAGCTAGATATTGTCATGTCTATATTACAATTCCTGACATTTGAATAGATTTAGACTATAACCTGATTAATGAAGTAAAATAGAAATTAAACTGAATTCATTCTTTTTGTATGGCTCTAATTTGTAATTAGTGTACATGAAAAGCTAGAAATATTCCAACTCTTGATCATCTAGATATACATAAACAAGGAATTCATCAAGATTAAACCCTAGGGATGCAAACAAGCGACGCCTTAACCACAGTGTTAGCATGGTCATTACATCCAAATTCCCTTATTAGCCCCCATAACCCTTTCCCACCACCACTTCTAGTACTGTTACTGCAACCAACACTAACCTTTTTGTTCATCTCTAACAACTTATTTGATGAATGTGGTTGACTTTGATGATCAATTGGTTTTAGTTGTCGGCGACTCTGCCTGTTCCTTATGTCACTTAATTCCATCTCCATGGGCTGTTTGGTCATTCCGAACGCGTACAAATGCCACCTTGTTGATGACCTCAAAATGGTCACTTTATGTGCCATAACATTGTTATTCTTACCACCACCACCACCACCACCACCACCTTTCTTCATGTTTTCTATCCCTTTTTTGGTGCTTGGAAGCTTCTCCATGGAACTCGAATTATCTATCTCTTTTCTTCTTGATTGGCACTTTTCATTGTGATTTTGGGTGTTTTCGGATATGGGTTTTTTGGTAGGAATAATATTTCCACAAAATATGATGTTTTCAGGTGGAAAAGGGTTGTTGATATTTGTGTGATTATGATTATGATTCGATTCCTCCGTGTTGAAGAACTCGAAGCTATGATCTTCTATCAATGGATCATCTTCACCATTGGAGGTTTCACGAAACATGAGAAACTCTGAGAGGGAAAACGTATCGTCATCTGCTTCATCTTCAAGGCAATCATGCATGCTAGGGTTAGGGTGTTCTTTCATGATTTGAGCCTTTGGAGAATTGACAATAAAGGGCTCTTTTAATGAACAATATAAACTTCAAATGGTGATAAATGAGACTAAGGATGTTTATATGCTTATATATAAATAGATCAGAAGTACTATTTAGGAAGAAGACTTTTGACTGAGGCTTCTTGTTGGCTTCTTGATGAATTAAATATAGTTAGGAAGAACTAAAAGCTGTGAGAATTGAGGGATAATCCATAAAGAACAACCAAAAAGGTGTGGGGGCAAGGATAGGGAGATCCATTTGGTAATTTTCTATGATAGCATGCTGATCAGGAAAAGGAAAATATAATGGTCTTCCTTTCTTGTTGAAAAAGGAGTTGAAGATGAACTAAAATAATTGTAAATAAAATAAAATAAAATCAACTTTTTCTTTTTGAACATTCCACTTATTTGATTTACTCCTGTGTTTGAAGTATATTTCATGTTTAAAATGTGAGTAAAGGGATTTTAATAGTTAGAACTGTTTCTAATTTATTATTTGTGAGATATAATCTTGTTTTTTTAGTTATGATGGAGTATAAATGTGTGTACTCTCACCGTACCAAAAAAAAAAAAAAAAAAAAAAAAAAAGATAAAAATCACATTTCTACAAAGATAAATCAATTTTAGTGTAGTTTCTTGAAATTACAATTAAATAATTTAATTAAGTCTTCAAAAATATTAACTTTTCAAACGCGACTCTTTTATTGAGACATAGCAAATAATATATATTTATCGATGATGAACAATGTTAAGTATAATTCCCACTCTAAAACATATCCATTTCATACGCGTGCACGCACGATACTCAAACTTAATTACAACATTATGCTAAAGAAATGCCATCATGTTCAATATGAAAACGCGTATATATTCTCGTCCTAGTTAAATAAAGTGGATTAGTTGCAAAAATGATGCAACATTATAGATAATTATGAATCAAGAATTAACAAGATCCCAACATAGGTTTCTAAAGGTTCTAGAGAAAGTAGTTTAGAAACTAATTTCTCACTGTAAAAACAAGAAGAAGAAACCAAAGGTTGGGACAGTGGTTGCTTAGCAAGGCTAGGCTACAGTGGCTGCATTAGCTCCAACTGGTGTTAGATATAGCCAAGGGACAAAAGTAGGTTTGGACTTGGAATGAAAGCAAAGTTAGTTGAGGAGATGCTTTCACATATGAAATGCCAATTTGGTTATATATAAATATTTAGTCTCAAAATGTAATGACGAAAGTTAATTAGTTTATTGGAGAATTGATTATGATGGGTACGATGGAATTAACTATACATAAATCCTAGAATTATGCGAAATATTTATTCTAGGACAATCATGTTTTAAGTTATCAAAGATTATGGAACGATAAACAAACCTGAATTCATAGTAATATTTGGAGAATACTTGATGAAGGCTTGATGAACGATTATTGTCTTTCAATTGATCCTTATGGTTCTTAGAATTCAGATGACAATGGAAATCATGAGAATAAAATCTAGGTAGGTCAATTGGGGACCATAACCCTATATTTATAATGACCCAGTATGTTAGCCAGCCCACATAGATTAACAACTAGGCCCCTTAGGTATTGTAAGTACCCAAATCCGGATCGTCAAAATCCGTTAAAAGTTAACCGGAATCCGTTAACTGGCCCGCTCCAGGTTAACCGGAACCCGTTAAGCTCCTCGTTGCCAAGCCAACGAGACGTCCCGGGACTGCCCCGTGCATCCCGACGTCGAAACGTACTTAATACGCGTCATCGCACGTAAAAGTACGGCTTTCCCTGAAAAACGCACTTTTCGGCACTTTTCGGGGGCGTTTCGGACATTTTCCGGACTGTTATTTTAAAAAATGGACAAAACCGGGACCCGGGCGCGAACTCCCATAAGGCTGGTGAGTCAAGGGACACTTGGCACGCATGCTACCTCCCTCTAGTCACCTTTCAATCAAAAATCAAGGAGAAAAGACTAAAATACCCCTGGTATGCAGTCCAAGTCCCACTGACTCCTTTGCGGACTCTCGAAATTGCCCGTGAAGTCCCTCCAATTTCCAAAGTTTCACAAAACCCCCTAGATTTCAAGCTAAGTCCGGCCGGACTCATGCTGAAATTTCACCTATAAATAGAACGACTGTCAAAGCCATTTAGAAAAATAAAAATTCACTCCATTTTCACCTCACCCCACGGCCTAAACTGGTTCCACTCCCCCCGAGCCTCGATTTTACCTCGTTTTGTGTGAAAACTGCGTATTTCGATCAAATATGCCCCCCTCCACTTCGAAACACCGTTCCAAACCACTTTCTGTATTCCGTATACACCCCCCGAGCCAAAGGAGTCGACCCTAGCCATAGGTATAACTCCCTCTCTCTAATCTCTCGTTCCGCCTCGGTTTACGCGCCAGTCGCTATAACCGTTTCGGACGAACATCGTTGAAATGTAGACGCCTCCGTCTAACGGGTTCCGATACGTTTTAGCCCCTCGATCCTCTTCTCTTCCCGTAAGAGAAGTAATCTCGGGTTAAAACGGCGTTCCGACCCCGTTCCGTTTAAATTTCTGTCATTTACAATTCCGGATCGATCGATCCGTCGAACGTTATTTAAATTCCTGTCATTTACCATTCCGGACCGTTTGATCCGTCGAACGTCATTTACATTTCTTGCAACTTTACAATTCCGAGTCGTTTGGCTCGTCGATCGTCATTTACAATTCCGAGTCGTTTGGCTCGTCGATCGTCATTTACAATTCCGGATCGTTTGATTCCGTTGATACCGCACTTTAAATACTGTCATTTACAAAGTCCGACCCGTTTGGATCGTGATAGTATTTACTTTTCAAAGTCCGAGTCGCAACCCGATTCGTTGATTGCATATCATTTAATACGTTTTTTCCCGTAAAAATCGTTAACAATGTAATGCCCGGTTCAAAACCGGAGTTCGACCTTCGAACTCTCTTTCAAAACGCGCGAAATGACGTTTGGCATCCGAACGCTCATCTTCAAACTTAAAAGCCGAATTTTGACATTCAAAATCATTTAATACGTTTTTTCTCGTAAAAATCGTTAACAATGTAACACCCGGTTCAAAACCGGAGTTCGACCTTCGAACTCTCTTTCAAAATGCGCGAAATGACGTTTGGCATCCAAACGCTCATCTTCAAACTCAAAAAATCCGACGTTTGACATTCTAACGCTCTTTTCTTAAAAGTCAACATTTGACACTTAAGATAAACAGGTAAAATCAGCATTCGCGCCACTTTTCCTAAAACTACAAAATCGACGTTTGTCATTCAAACGCTCGTCTTTTCAAACAAAGTCACCTAATCAACGTTTGACATTCAAACCAAGATTAAAGATTGTCATTCAAGCCCCCATTTCAAAATGCAAACACACACACACACGCACACGTTTTCGAGAATGGTAGAAAGACTCGTCATACGAGGCGTTTCGGGTGATCTCGTAATACTCTTCCCGAAACGTAACGTGACCTCCGAACCTAACAATCTCTGGTACCAAATAGTTTTTTACTCGTTTTTGCTACCAATAAAAATGACTCCCAGTTTTCAAAGCCTTTTCCTAAGTTTTTGCTACCAATAAAAACGACACCTTTTTCAAATAGCCGTTTCTCAACGTTTGGGCTCAAAATACAAAAACCGCGTGGCGACTCCTCTTCCTTCCCGAAAAGCGAGGTCTCAGACACCAACCCTCCGCGAAAGACAACCGCGTTTTCCGCATCCGCGCGAGAATCCCCGGGTAATTTCAGTTGGCGACTCCGCTGGGGACATGGATACTTTTTTAAAAACTGTCGATGTTTTAAAAAAAAGCCTTCCGTGGGTCAAACTTTCGTTTACCCTTCCTCGTTTTCGTGTGCGTGTGTTACTTTAAACCTCAGACGTTTTTTTCTAAGGCATTACATTGTCGTCTTTTCAAAATCATACCATGTTTGTGCATCCCCATTCATGTTTGATTTTCATGAAATCTTTTGAACTGCGCATCAAAATTTTTTAAGACACATTCTGAAAAATCTATGTTGTACTCAGAAAAAAAGAATTTTAGTGACCGCACACTACTCGCACTTGCTGCCTCGGTACACCGCACTTCACGTGCACTTGCTGCCTCGGTACACTGCACACTACGACCCATAACCCGGGATGGCCTTATCAGTTGCACCTCGGTTGGTCTGCCAGACACCTTTCGAGGGCGCACGGGGTCGTCCCAAACAGCCAATCCTAGCCCGTGTAAGCCATGCACTCTTTGTGTCACACTTTGTCCAAGACCCCGGTTGGTTTTTGGCTTAGTTCGTGTCATAAAGCCTAAGTGTATGTTTTTACGCCGGGTTCCGCCCCGAGTCAAGCTCGAGAGGTTGAGACCGAAGGTCGTTCCCGACCCGAAGTCTTGAGCTTTTCAGCCTTGACTTTGATGCGGAGCTCTGCCGAAAAATATACCCGAAGGTTCAATGTGACACCGTGTCACCAAACCTCACCATATGCATCGTGCCATCCACAACTTGGCCAACGCCAAAAGCTAAGGTCCCTAGCGCAAGCGAGTCAGGAGAGTTCATGTCGATATTTTGGCACGATCCCCGCCTTAACTTAAGGACGTTGACTTCGACTGTGGCCCGTGCGTCACATACGTTGGAAGTTTGCGTGATCAGCTAGCCTTAAGTTCACTTTTTCCTTTGTCGGTGGAACTCGCTTGCCTTATAGGACCTCGCTCAGGATTGTCCATCCCGAGAAAGATGATCTACAAATGGAAACGAGGGGCTTATAAGCGTAGTGACGAGATCCACTGATTAGAGCTCTACGATTAGTTACGAAAAAGAAGACACGCTCTTTTCCAACCGATTAGGACTCTGAGAAAATGCGTTTTAAGTAAACATTAATCAGTAACTGCACATTGCACAAGCCCGAAACCTTGAGCCAAATACCCTTTTCCGAAGCCTAAACCCTCCCTTTCGTTCCTGCGGGCGAGCGTAAAGTGGTTCAGATTTTCGGGTCGGCGCCTCGCAGAATTACGATTCTGGCGGCGTCGGACGGTTCTTCGGCTCCCTCGGTTCCCTCGGCCCAGAATATCCGACATGTCTAGCTCACCGAGAAATCGTGACGGGGACGGACCCCGCCACCGGTAACGTATATGACTGTGGAAGAAGCCATCCGGGCCTTTGAGGTTCACAAGAGGCGAAGAAGATCGGCAGAATTTCGTGGTACAGCTTCTGAATGAGCGAGGTATAGCAGCTATCCCCCAGTCAGACGGTACTTTCGTCCTGGTCGAGGATGACGATTCCCCGAAACCAGTTCCTCAAACCTTCAACCAGGTTCCTCCCCCGCCAACTTACGGGATTCCTTCGAACCAAGGAAACAGCCGACCTAGGCTTCAAATTGCCACCTCTCAGGGCAACCCTGTCATATTTGGCCAAGCCAGTGCTACTCCCATCACTCAATAACACCAGCGCACCGCTGGACCATCTCAAACAGATGCCAATATCCTTCAATACCCTCCCGGGTCCATCCCGTTGCCTATACACGAATCCTAAAACACCGGGGACAAACCCCGATACAGTTCAGAAAAGGCCCCCATATATCCACATATATCAAGCCTTCCACCTCCAATCACTACCGCTCACGTGGTAGCACCCGACGCCGAGCCTCACAATTCACCACTGGACCCAACCTTAGCCTGGATGGTCGAACATATGAAAGACCTGAAAGCCACCATGAGCAGCTCAAAGCAGGAAACACTCAAATCCACAGACCCGGGAATGGTCACGCCTCTCCCTGCCAAGTTCCGAATGCCGGAGATGGACCGATTCGACGGAACCGAATGTCCTCAAACGCATGTTGACACCTACGTTCTCGGCATGAGAGCGAAAGGAGCAACCCTCCAGCAAATGGCCGACCACTTCCAGCATACGCTCAAAAGTTCAGCGTTACGATGGTTTTTGAGGGTCAAGCCTGCGAATCGCCACACCTGGGATCAGATCAGTAACATCTTCCTGGAATGGTACAGATCCAACTTAGAATGGGAAACAAGTCGTGAGGAATTAATCACCACTGAGCAGAAAGCGTCGGAGAATTCTACAAAAGGTGGAGCTGGAAACTCTCCGAAATCATGGAGCCACTCTCCAAGGATGAACAGATGCGGATCTTCAAGTCCTGCTTAAGACCGTCCATCAGAACTCTTATCAGTCATCATTTCTTCCCAGATCTCCGGGCCATGGTTAATGCGGGCTCACAGTTCGAGAAGGATCTCAAGGAAAAGTTGGCTACTGCACAGCCATACAGATACCGATCGGCAGTCGCATTCAATCCCGCACCGGCCCCCGGCAAAGGGAAAGATACGTCTGTCAACTACATCCATCAGGGACAGCAGTCGAGCAACTGAAACCCAGTCCCGCAAAGCAACAATTCCACTCAGAATCAGCCTGCCGTACACTTCAACAAGTTGGACATGCCACTGAGCAAGATGCTGGAAGGGTTAATTAAGGAAGGTCTCCTTAAACCCGTCGCAAATTACAAACCCAAGAATCCCGTAGTCAATGCTGACAAGAGCAAGTACTGCGCTTTTCATCAGTATCACGGCCATACCACCGATAACTGCGTGGGGTTACGATACGAAATCCAGAACTTGATTGAGGAAGGAAAATTGGAGCGTCCCCGTGGGCCCAATACAGTTGGAAATCCTTTCCCGAAAAACAACATTGTGAATTCCATTGAATGGGTGCCCAAGAAGAATGCCGCAGAGCCAATTCCTCCGCCTCTTCCAGCCAGGTCCCCATCAAATGTTCATATCAACTACGATTTTTGTGACTGCTCCGCATGCCTGGAGTACGAGTCCCAAGACATGGTCAGGAGCAATCCTCCGAGAAAACAGAAGAGGAAGTCCTCTCAACAGAAACTGAGAGAAAGATACGAAGCTGGAGACACCACTGTGGGCACACTCGGAGAGCCATCCGGGAGGTTCGACTACTACGTACTCTACTCCAGCCAGTCCTCCCTTCCTCCAGGCCATGCAGCTTTAGAACAAACAGGGGTGGGAAAGCCGAAAAGTCCTGCTGACAACAGAGTTCAGACCTTGGGACACCGGACTACCTCAGATCTTGGTAATCTTACTGCCAGTCAGAAGCCTAACCCCCAGCGGGATCAGCCAAGGTTCAATTTGTCCAGCTTCCGAGCACGGAGCGGCAAAGGAAGATCAAAGTCAGCTTGGCACTCGCACTCGATCAACGTGCTAATTAAGGGTGGCAACCGCCACAAACAGCCTCAACACAATCCCGAGGCTCCAGCGAAGGCTTTACCTCGCAAGAGGAAAACAGGAAACGGATGGCTTGATGACTCTCCTTCTCCGGATAGAGATCGGATCTACGATTCCCGACTGTATGGCAGTATGATCACGTTCTGTGACGAAGACCTCCCAAGAGATGCCTCGGGGCACAATGAAGGCCTGTACATCACTCTCAGGCTCAACACCATATCACTCCCCGGAGTATTGGTAGACAACGGGTCTGCCGTTAACGTTCTCCCTCTCAGCATGATGCGAGCCCTCCGTATCAATGAAAGCCACTTAATTCCGTCAACCCGGACTATCAAGGCCTACGACAGCACGTCTCGTCCCATCCTGGGGACGGTGACTCTGGAGCTCTGGTTCGAAACCCAAATGGTGCCAGCAAAATTCCACGTGATGGACATTCCATCCGAATTCACAGCTCTGTTGGGACGCCCTTGGCTACATCACATGAAAGCCATAGCTTCCACTCTCCATCAATGCGTCAGGGAGATCTTGAAGTCATCAGAGGGGACAGTTTCCTTATAGGAAACGAAGCTGAGACAGCAGCCAAGCGTGCCCGCAACCAGGCACCGGGGCTACCTCCTTCAAATCAACCAAGGGACTACCGGGGCAAATCTCATCAGAATCCCTCAGAGTCCGGATATGCTAACTATGTTAATGTCCTCGAGCAGGCAGACCCTGAAGCAGTCCGATACATCAAGTTCAACTGTCGTTTCCAACATTTGGAGGTAGATTGGAAAGAAACACTGAGCATCGCCATGATGCGGGCACATAAACCCCCTGTCTCCAATCGAATATTCGTCAGCATTCTTCAAGCCAATTCTCTAGCCCCGCCAGGCGAAGAGATTTTCGTGATAAAGGTCAACAAGCACCGTCATACTCGTCTTGAATGCATGGAGGTCGTATGGGATGTCCTCCACGAGGAATTGCCCACTGAACCCCTTTTCTCCAGCGAAGGGCATGATGTTTTCCTAGCAGCTCCAGCAGCGCACCAAGACGTGAGGCGTCCCTACGTTTGGGTTGAGCCGTCAGACGGCGACGAATCAGGACTCTCCAGAGTCGAGGACGCGGCAGACCCGCAAGAAGATCTCTACATTCATATGCTCAGTTTCGAGGACGGCACCCGTTCCGATCAGGTCACCTACGACCAGGGCTCCAACACTATGGAGATTGTCAAGCTCAACATCCAGTATAGGCAGTTATCCGACAATTGGAAGCAACTGGTTGACACGATAAAGAATCCCTCTGATCAAGTGGCTGACGACTTCGTCAACATCATCTATTCCAGATATCTTGATGATACCAAGGATCTGGTCCTTATTATCAGATTCTGCAACGCCAAAGTTACCCTCGACGACTGCCTGCTCATGGTAAACGAGGCCTTGGCCAATCGAGCTCAGAGCTCATCATCACTTCCGACTACCAGCCCCAGTGGCAACCGGCCCGTGCCGTCAGTCAAGCTTAAAGCCACAAGCGCCGTCAAGGCCAAGGGCAATAGCGAAGGAGACAAAGCTCGTCACCCTGCTATAAATCAGATCAACCTCGGGAATGCTTCCGGCAAGCCACCCCGAAAACATCTGTAAAGGTCTTCCCCGCAAGACAGAGTCAGCTTCCGACACGGGAAATGACCATCTCAGCATCAACATGCTCCAGTTCGATTCTGCTCCCAGTTGTCACGGCCACAAATTCAGACATCCCGCCAGCAAACTGCTAGCTTTGATAGACTTGGCAATCCAAATGAGATCACGAGACTGTCAACATCGCAGAGTTCAACACCCCCGTGTGTTCAATCAAGCAGATATGGGCGAATTTCTTGGTAACCGAGATCAAGGAAGGCCGCATGGAATGTCCCAGCCCGACTTCCTTCGTCAACATAATCCAAGTGTTTCCGCCATTTGGAGATTTGGATGTGATCACAGTTCTAGACACTAGCCAGACGGTGCGCACCTACGAAGACTGTTTAGGTCTCGCAAGGAAGGCCCTCATGGAACTAGCCGCTCAAGAGAACCGTCTCTGGGACGAAAACCAAGCTCAAAAGACCCACAGGGACCAAGCCCTTAAAGTGTCACAAGCAGCTTCAGACAGAAAGCTAGAGGCCACTCTAGACCAGTTCGACCTCAAGGGTTTTGCTCACGATAACTTCCTACACTACCGTCTGTTCTCATCCAACCCCCTCTGCCAAACGAGGGTGGTCAACGGTCCCGATGACCTAGGAGATGGAATGGCACAGTACAAAGGATACCTAACCACACAGCAGGAAGGGTACCAATGCTTATCTCCCCGAGGAAAGCATGTTCTCAGTGAAAGCGATGACGAAGACGATGAAACCATTCTCCTCCATGCCAGGCATGAAGTCAACAAAACCGGACTCCCAAGGGTCCTGGGAGGATGGGGACGGATCATTTCCGCACTCAAATTGAAAGGCCAACTGAGAGAGGAAGGTCTATTCAACAACAAGAGAATGATAGAAATTCATCTCCAACAACTGCTTAGGGAGATTCCACAGTCCGCGGCCTTCGTTTACAGAAACGATCAACTGGGATAGCAACCAGTTACATGGGCAGATGTTCGGGAAGCCGTGTACTCACCTTAAGACATACCCGCCACTCAGATAAAGAAAAAAGGAAAGCTCTCCCCAATGGAGGTTTACCTAGACTGCCGCACGCAGTTCAAAGAAGCACTGGCTATTCTCACGTGGGAAGAAACGCAGGCACTAACTCTCGACTCAGGCTCTGCTGCAAGAAAGTTAATCTGGGCCAAGAGTGGAGGAAAACTAGCAAACCATGAGTATCGCGGACCCAACTCTCTGCATGCCCTAAGTATGCTCAAAGAAGAAGGAAAGGAGCGCGGTATACCGTGAAGAGATCAAGGAGTCTGTTCGCCCGAACCAAGAACTCTCCAACCTCCCCGCAGGATCGCAACACACGCCGGTTCGGCAACCACCGCTGCACACCGACGTTCGAACAGCGTCAAACCGTAGGCTACCTCCCTACGGAGGCACCCAAGCCGGTATCCTGGGACAGAATCCGTAAAGCTGCCGAAGCCCCAGGAAATTCATCTACAGTCAATGAATTGAGGGAAGACATGTGGCCCTACGCTACGAGGAGTCCTCCTCTGACTATGGCTCAACATAGAGCGGCCCTCGGCGAGCCAAGCCCGATGTCGGCCGCGTTCTAACCCGATCGGGTCAAATTCATGCACTACCACCTAAGGCCACCAAAAGCCGACGGAGCGTAAGCGCCACACGGCGCCACCGAAGACGCAAGTTCCCCGAAAGAGGACCCGATCCTCACTCACCAAGTAGACCCAGCGAACATTTCCCTTTGGTCCCCGCTCACATCTTCATATCCTCACAAGCTCAAGCTAGAGGAAAGTCTGGCCCGTACCATGGTCCCCGTGGACGCAACCCCAGACGAAGTCATTCAAATGATCGGCAACATCCACTACGACAACATTATCACCTTCACAGATTTGGACTTTCCAAAATTTGGGGCTGATCACAATGAGCCGCTCTACATCACAAGCCCACTGACGAGCGTCGCCTTCCCGCGTGTTGGTAGACGGAGGTTCCGGAATGAATGTCTTGCCTGCCAGATGATGGGACCTGCTTGACATCAAGCCTACAGATCTGAAGCCTTCAGTCCACACTGTCAAGGCCTATGACTCTACTTCCCATACAGTTCTCGGGGTTGCTACTCTTAATATCTGGTTCGGCAAGCGGGTGATCCCCACTGAATTCCAAGTATTGGACATTCCAATCACTTTCACAGCCATCATGGGGCGTCCCTGGCTGCATCAAATCAATGGCGTGGCATCCACCCTTCACCAATGCCTCAAGTTCATGCAAGGCAACGAGCTAACCACGGTCTACGGCTGACAAATGTGCCACCACCGAGGGGACCAAAGCACCAACGACATTCCAGTGTTAGAAATCAAGCATAATGACGACATGGCATTAACTGGATTCACTCTGGAGACCTCCAAGATCCAAATATGCAACTTGGACCTTCCACTATCTCACGATAAGATTCCTCCCGCCATGAAGATGATGAAACTCATGAACTTCATCCCAGGACTGGGCTCGGCAAAAGGTTACAGGGCCAACACCAAGTCATCGAAGTCAAGGACCACACCACGGTCCAGGGGCTTGGTTACGTGCCAACACCGGCTGAGATCAGGGAGAACAAAAGGCTCGCCCGCACCAAGGTAGCAGCCCGCAAAAGGGGAACCTCCGACGGCACACCCGACCCCCGACCTTACAGTTTAGACCTCGCTCATTACTTCACCAAGGGAACTGATAACAGAACTGAGGGGACCGACAGCGGAACCGACAGCAGAACTGAGGGGACCGACAGCGGAACTGATGAAGATGAGAAAGAAGCAGGGACAGTCAGCACAGAGACTACAGAAAGTATGGAAAAACTAGCACGGGACCTCAAGCATTTCAGAGGACTCAAGGCCAATCTGATAAGGGGAGCGTTCCTCGACATTACAGCTCTACCTGGACCAACTGCCACCACAGTCCAGCACGAGTACACATTCAAGGGAATCCCAGACTTGGAGGAGCAACTCAAGGTACTCTCCATGGGAACAGACTGTTCGGATCAGCCACCGAGGCCACATTCGAGACAATAACTCCAAAGCAGAAGGAACCAGAATTCATAGAAGACGCTCTCAGTGGACCAGCTCTACAGAGTCTTTTTGAAGAAGTCATGGAGGTTCCAAACCTGATTGACCTGGGCTCCGAAAACAACATGATCGCCATGATTGGGACAACAGAAGCCAAGCCTCTCGATCCCAGAACCCTCATCAAGCATCCAGCAATGCCACTGAAGAACTGGTAACTTTCACCGAACCAAGGGCAAGCCAGTGCACTGGAAGACAAGCCGGGCTCGCACCCACATCTCCCTAAACCCGGTCTCAAACCCTCTCGAGCCGGCCCTTGTAAAAGTCCAGTCCGCTGAGTCGTCCAACGGCCTTACGCCGGAAGACTATGATAATGTAGCCAACCATGTATTTGCCTTCTCGTTTAATGAAAAGTCTGACCTTTCGGAGTATCCTCTCATTGCCACTTTAACAACTGATAAGTTAACAAACAACTTAAAAGACGTTAATAACTCAATTGATAAAGAACCAGACACATTAAATGAACAATACATTAAAGAAGTTCTCGAGCGTGTAGTTGACCAAGAGGACACCGGGCCCAAGCTGCCGAAGAGGTTATGACCAAAGTGAACCTGGGGTCAGTGCAAGAGCCTAAAGAGACACAAGTGGGCAGTTTCTTCGCCGATGCAGAAAAAGAAGCCCCGATAAAACCTCCTCCGGGAGTATGTTGACGTGTTCGCCTGGTCATACCAGGACTTGCCAGGACTCGATCCCTCGATCGTGGAGCACAGAATTCCCCTGGATCCCGAATCCAAGCCTGTCAAATAGAAGCTGTGCAAGATCAAGCCCGAATGGTCCTTGCAAGTTAAAGAAGAAATTGAGAAAATGCTCCGAGTTGGTTTCATCAGAGTGATTGAGTACCCGACTTGGCTCTCCAACATCGTAACGGTCACCAAGGCCAATGGAAAGGTCAGATGCTGTGTGGATTTCCGGGATCTCAACAAGGTCAGCCCTAAAGATGATTTCCCACTGCCTAACATCAACATGCTAGTCGACACCATGACAAATTTCGAAGTAAAATCCTCCGTGGACGGGTTCGCTGGATACAACCAGATCAAAATATCCGAGGAAGATCAAGCCAAGACTGCTTTAACCACTCCGTGGGGGACATACTGCTACACGGTCATGCCGTTCGGTCTAAAGAATGCTGGGGCTACTTACCAGCGGGCTGCAACATCCCTCTTCCATGACATGATTCACAAAGAAATTGAAGTATATGTCGACGACATGATCATCCACTCCAGAGGATCAGACATGCAACACATGACAGATCCGAGAAAGTTCTTCAACGGACTCGAAAGCACTCCATGAGATTGAACCCCGCGAGTGCACCTTCGGCGTCAAGCGCGGCAAGGTACCGGGGTACGTGGTTACGTAAAGAGGTATCGAAGCCGATCCCAAGAAAATCAAGGCCATCATCGACATGAAGCCACCTCGGTACTCGACGTAAGTGAAAAGTTTTATGGGAAGACTTCGGTACATCGGGCCGCTTCATCAACCGGTTGACATCTCTATGCGAGCCCATGTTCAAACCGATGAAGAAGAATGCCGACATCAAATGGGACTCCGAGTGCCGCATGCCTTTTGAGAAAATTAAGACCTACTTGGTGAATCCCCCAATTGTGCCCGCCACATGAAGACAAGCCACTACTCCCGTATCTCGACAAGAATGTACACGTCAATCGGAGCAATGCCGGCACAAGAACGTAAAGATTCCAAGGTTGAGCATGCAATCTACTTCGTAGCCGGAATCTTCAAGGAAGTGAACTCGGCTACTCAAAGATTCGAGAAAACTTGTACCGCCTTGGTATGGGTAGTCGGGAAACCGAAACACTACATGCAAATACATTCGGTGCTCCCGGTCTCCAAAATGGACCCCGTTCGATATCTCTTCGACAAGCCATCCCCGTCAATGCGACTAGCCAAGTGGTCATTCTTCCCGGCTGAGTTCGACATCAAGTACATGGTCGAAAATCCACGAAGGGCGCAGAGTAATGGCGCATCGCCGGCCGACTTCCCAAGCAAAGGAAACCAAGGGTCCCGGTCCGCAATTTCGGACGATGGAATCTTTTCACTCAACAAATAAGCAAACCGCCGGCAACTCTTCTTCTATGGGGCAGCCAACAAGAAGGGAAATGGTATTGGAATGCTCCTTGTCAATCCTGTGGACGAGCACACTCCCATAGCCATCAAGCCGAATTTCGAAACAACCAACAATGCAGCGAGAATACGAAGCTCGTGCGGCCGGCCCGGAAGCCGCCTCGAGCGCAACATCTCGAACCGGAAGTATACGGAGACTCAACATTGATCATCAATCAAGTGTCCAACAAATGGAAGACGGTAGATTACTCGGCCTTCGAAGTACCACGCGTACATGGAGGAGCTCATTGCTCGCCCAAGGACATCTCTTTTCACTATTTGCCAAGAGACAGAACCGCTCGCAGATGCCCCGGCAACCTCGCCTCTTGTCGAAATTCTCGATGGGAAATCGCAAAACTCCTCGTAATAGTGCGTACAGAAACACCCGCCTATTGCTGTGAGATCGAAATAAAAAAGAAACGATCGACGAACCCTGGTACAATCAAATATACCAGTACCTCCAAAACGGAGAAGCTTCCTTCACAAATGAAGATGGAAAATACAAAGAAGGGATCAAAGCCAAAAAAATGATGGCATTAAAACGCCTGAAATCCCATTTCGTCATTCTGGGGGGTATGTTGTACAAGAAGCGCCACCAAGGGCCACTCCTTCGGTGTGTAAACAAAGAAAAAGCCAGCGAGCTAATGAACGAAGTTCACAACGGAACCTGCGGTCCGTACATGAACGCCAGAGCATTGACACAAATTATTCTCCATATGGGATACTATTGGATATCGATGGAAACAGACTACATCCAGTTCGTCCGACGCTACGACAAATGTCAACGATTCTCCAACCTCAATCATATCCCTCCTCATGAACTCTATTGCATGACTATACCATGGCCTTTCGCCACATGGGGAATCGACGTCATCGGCAAGATCACTCCACCAGGGAGCAATGGTCACGAGTTCATTCTAGTCGCAGTCGACTACTTCACCAAATGGGTAGAAGCCAGATCGTACAAGGTACTGAATTATAAGAAGGTGGCCGAGTTCATTAAAGAGAACATCATGTGCCGATACGGGGTGCCCAACGAGATCATATCCGACAATGGGACTCACTTCGAGGGAGATTGTGACCAACTGCTGACCGAATTCAGAGTCACGCGTCACAAGTCTTCTCCTTACAGACCACAAACCAATGGTGCAGTAGAGGCAGCAAACAAGACTCTCGCCATGATAATCAGAAAGATGACCACCAGAGGTCGGGACTGGCCCGAAAAGCTACATCTAGCCCTGCAGGATACGTAACATCAGTCAGAATCGCCACAGGGGAGACTCCGTTTGCACTTACCTATGGAATGGAAGCAATGTTACCCGTGGAATTGGAAATTCCATCCCTCCGAGTCCTCTTGGAAAACGGGATCAATGAAGTCGAATGGCTATAGAGCCGTCACGATGAACTTTCTCTACTCGACGAGCGCAGATTGAAAGCCATGGAACACACTCGAGCCTACCAGAGCAGAATGGCCCGAGCATTTGATAAGAAAGTCAAGATCCGAGACATCAGAGAAGGTGACTTGGTTCTAAAGGAAAAGCTTCCTACGCAGACCAATCCCCTCGGAAAGTGGGAGCCTACCTGGATAGGACCGTTCGTGGTACAAAAAGTCTTCTCCGGAGGAGCCATGAAGTTAGCAGACTTGGATGGGAACCCTTTCGTTAACCCCATAAACGGAAGCAAGCTCCGCAGATACTTCATTTGAGGAAGGGCACGAGTCAACTCTCCTTCCCCATACACAACCCCTCAGTAAAATTAAAGTGCTAAAAGAGTAATACCCAACTGGATACATTCCCGCTAATGATCCAGGTAAAAAAAGGGTCGCACTTTTTTTGTCTTTGTTTTTCTCAAATTCACCTAAAAGTGTCAAGCTACGGTGACCTGAGCCCCTTAGTCCAATTGTAAAAGGGGAACGTAGGCAGCCATCATTGGTTCGGTCTCAAAAACAAAAAAATACAATAAGCATCAATTGCTTGTGTTTCGAAAAACTCTTTTCAATTAACCTACAAATTCATTATGGTTAAAAAAATCTTCGATGAGTTCAAGCACGGTCAACTCTTGACTCGCTACACGCTAGCAAAACTACAATAAAACATTAATCAGTTAATGTGTCTGCAATGACAATGGGCGGATACTCTGGACAGCAAGGTCAACCTAGTTTCCCGAACTTGGTCCTTCATCCTTCTTCCCCTTCCCTTTCCCACGGCGAGTGTTCTTCACCTTCACAGGGAATATTCAGGTAGTCCTTCTACCTGGCTCAGGGACCCTTCCCGATGCCTCCGTTAAACCTGTAGCTATCAACGCAGCCCTTTCCCTAGCTCTGTCCTGAGCTGCCTCTCTTCGAGCCATCATGACCGTGCTTTGATTGGCCTCCCGATCAGCATTGACCTCATAGTCAGCCATGTCGTTCCCAGTATGATCCCGAGGGTTAGCCTCCGCTTCGGTCCGCCTTAAGGTCGAGCTGTCAAGGTGATCAGCACCCAACAGCTCACTCCATCTCCACAAGATAGCCATCTGTGTCTCCCCTATACACTCTTCATACCAGTTCAGATACTGCGTAGATAGAACAGTGCCCCCTCTCCGATGAAAGAGAACCCTGGCAGGAAAGGACGTGTATTGCCACCACCGTGTGAGCAACAATAGCGTCAAAGGATCTTCCATCAGCAGAGATCCCACCTCGAAGGTAGCGGCATGACTCAAGCCCGTCAATGGCACCTGCTCCAGCCCGTACTGTCGCAGAACCAACGATGGAATGTAGAAAGACGTCTGAGACAGCCCCGACACTCTAACAACCAATAGACCCTCCTGAGTGGTCCGACAAGTCTGTAACTTCCAGTGGGGAACCCACCATCGCAAGTGATGCGTGCGGAGTCTGGCCATCCAGAGCTCCAGCTCGCCCCTCGATCGCCCCCTATCACCAGAGGACGTCGAGAAAAGGACCAAGCGTCACAAGACATTGGCACCTCGGGCATCATCTGCAGTCTCTCCCTCAACCAGATGGTAAGCATAGCGGGACTCCCTCCCCACATGTATCAGCTACCGGTCGCCATCCGACCTATGCCCAGGAACGTCTCGCCCAAGAACAAAGGCACGATGTCTCCCCCTCTCCGGCACTGCCTCACCAGGTCCAGTACGCTGTGATGGCACACACCCAGGGACGTGAACGTGAACAGAGTAGCGATCATGCACAAAGCAAATGCATCCCACGCGAAGACGCTTCCCTCAGCTCTAACAAATCTATCAGGCAGTCCCAAAATGTCGACATAATCAGTGTTCAATATCAGCATCCCGTATGCTTCTCCAGCCGAGATACCAAGCAGAGACACTAGCTTCTCTACAGTGGCCATGCCACCAGCATATGGAAGAACTAGCTGTTCCGTCTCAGGTCCTCCCAGAATGGCCCGGAAATCTTCGAACGTAGGAGTGATTTCGTTGTACGAAAAGCTGTACACATTCCTCCGTACATCCCAGAAGCGAGCCGCTGCTCTCAAAAGATCCCAATCTGACATGAGCTCCTTCAAAGCCAAAACAGATTTCATCCCGTAAAAGCCTTCGAAAAACCCCTTGTTTTGCCTCGTGTGGTTCCGTACCCACGACTGGAAATCTTTCAAGTATCACTCTTGCATCCGAGATGATAGCTTAGGAAAGGGAGCCATGAAAGAAAGTGAAGGAAGCCTTAGGAATTGAAAAGAAATTCAGCCAACTGATCAAAGCAAAGGCCCAGTTTCTTACAAATTGCAAAGCTGAAACTGCAATTTAAAAGACTCTGGAATTTCATTTTCAATCCAGCCAGACTCTCTCTGCAGTTGACTTAGTCAACTCTGCAGCCAGCTGCTCCTAAATTGGAAACAATTCCAAACCAAGCCCTGTTCATGCCTTTGTGAACCTGCGTGCTCCCATGGTTTCAGTTAACCAAAGCCAACACCTCTTCCGCCCCGGGCTCGTGCAACAGTGCAATTAATTAATAATCAGTGCATATAGGCATAAATTTTGACCCGTTCAATTTTTCATGCATGTTTCATTTTATTTATTTTTGATTAACCTACTTGCTTATTTGTCAAAATAAAAAGAAGGTAATCACAAAATAGATGTGCGAACTACAGGTTTCGCCCCAAGGGCGCCTTTTCAAATACAATACAAGTCAAATTGTTCCGGACAATACATACATTTTGTCTAAAATAAATCAATAAAAGAAGGACTACTCCGAGTCCTGCTCGTTATCCGAGCA